>APFE030799700.1:62131-112696 GCA_000404065.3 Pinus taeda
CACTTTTTCCAAATTCATCCTTTCGAGCTCAGAAACACAATTTAAAGAAAAACCATCCTTTGTGTGAGATGAATGGCTTGCTCCTTGGAATGACCTCTCAACAAATGATGGAGATCTGATGTTCGATGATATGAAATGACCTCATACCTTCTAATATCCCTTATGCCTCTACTCAAATATCTCTGATCCCATAGCCAACCCTAGCTCAGTGGGAGAGGAAATTAGGGTTTGGGGATTTATGGTTAGGATTTGGGAAAAATGGGAACTTGGGATAGGGGATTAGTGGATTTAGGGGGTAGGGGACCTTAGGGAATAATGGAATCAATGGAAAAATGGGGTAAGGGAATAAAATTGGTGGCAAAATAGTCGTCAAAACCCTAGGCAATAGTTTTTGTTGGAGGAACTTGAAATGATAGGGTTCAACTTCTTTAAACAATCACCATGAAACAAGCAACATGAAGTAAGCACCCAACTTGGATAGAAAATGATAATGGAGGCTCTACCTGAAAAATTCGTGCATTTTTGGGCGATTTGAGTGATTTGGGCAAGTTTTTGAAATTTTTGAACCCTCTGTCTGTATGCGCCGCGCGGCCAGCCCAATGCGCCGCGCCTCCCCAGTGCGTCGTGCCAGTGTTGTTTTACATTGCGAAATGCGGCCCAATGCACCGCACTTGGTGGGTGCGCCGCGCCACCTGCCGAGTGCGCCGCGCTGCTGAATTGGAGCGATCTTCACCCAATAACCTCACTTGCTTACCAAAATCACTTGTCTTGCTTTCTCTTTTTCAAATGAACTCTTTGAAATGAAGAAATGGCGTATAAACAAGGAAGTTTAAATTTTTGGCTCATGAAACCCACTTTCATAATATTTGCAGAACTTTGGCACTTGCACCTTTAATACAAACTCTGTTTTTGTTTCCATTTTGACTTTGTTGATGAACTAGATGAGCTGAACTTTGCTTGTGTTTTGGTGTTGGAGCTTCTTAGGCTAAGGAAATAACCAGGGTACAGATGAAGAAATTTACAATGAGAAAAACAAAATTTACATGATTTTAGTACAATAAATGCTAAATATCCTGTGTTTTCCTCAAAACAAAGTTTTGAGGAAAAACACAATGTCGAACACTTGGTGATGAAATTATTTGATAAGGAAACCTCCTCATGCCTGCTGGTGATTATTGGACACTTTGAGACATTTATTGACAAAACCTTAAAGGAACCTTGACATAATTGACCATGAAACCCTAAGGACAATAATTTGCAAATTTTAATGAAAAGAAGATTGTATATGCCTTTTTAATGAACAGACATGAACCAGCAGGTAAATGACACGAGGGACATGAGGAAAACCACTCTCGTCAGATAATCCATGCGCCTAACGAAATGTAGATGACTAGCCAAGACTCCTAATATGAAATGCAACAAAGAGGTTTTGATCTCTAACAGAGGGCTGAACAGACCGACTCTAACACACCCTGTTCCTTTAACTGATTGGGTGTTGAATGTAGTTCTTGTAACGAAGAAACATGGCACCATTCGAGTGCATGTCGATTATCAGGATGTGAATCATGCATTCCCAAAGGACAATTATCCCACCCCATTTATTGACCAGATTGTTGATGATTGCAGTGGCTGCAAAATTTATTCATTTATGGATGGATTTCCGAGCTATAATCAAATCAACATTCTCCCGATGAACCAACCTAAAACCTCTTTTATTTGTCCATGGGGCACATTTGCTTATAGGAAACTCTTGTTTGGTTTGAAGAATGTTGGGGCCACATTTCAACATGCCATGGATTACGCTTTTCATGATATCAAACACATCGTCCAACCATATTTGGATGAACTCCTCAGTCATTCGAAACATCAGGTTGATCACCCAATGCAGCTTTGGGTTATTTTCCTTTGTTGTAGACATTATAATATTTGACGTAACCCACACAAATGTGTGTTTTGTGTCAGCTCTAGTCAAATTTTGGGTTTTTTCATATAAAAACAAGGAATTCATATTGATCCCCTAAAAGTCCAAGCAATCGTTGATTTTCCTACACCCTCTTCTCTTGTTCAGTTACAAGTACTCTCAGGGAAAGCTAAATTTCTGTAGAGATTCATCCCTAATTATGCTAAATTGACCAAAGGATTCACTCGATTACTAAAAAAGGGGGTTCCCTTCCATTGGGATGATGCTGCTCAGAAAGAGTTTGATGCCCTAAAAGATGTACTGGTTTGGGCATCTCTTCTATACCACCCTAATTATCACTGTGACTACTTCCTATGTCTTTTTGTTGCCATTTCTACTATAGCAATGGTATTGGTCCAATAAGATGATTTAGGGACTAAAGATCCCATTTATTATCTGAGTCAAAATCTTAACAATACCAAGATTCAATATTCTCACATAGAAAAGTTAGGTTTGGCGGTTGTTCAGGTCGTCCAAAGATTTTGCCATTACATCTTGCTTCAGAAAATTATGGTTGTTTTAGATTGCAACCCTATGACATACATTTTGTCACATCAATTTCTGTGGGGGAAGTATTCAAAATGGATTTTCATTCTACAAGAATGTGGCCTATAGTTTATCAAATCCAAGTTGAAGAAATCCTTAGTTTTTGCAGAACTAATATGCAATGTTCCTTCCCTTGATTTGGAATTTACATCTGAAGATTCCATTCCTGATGAGTCTCTGTTTATGATCTCGCCATCCGACCTGTGGTATGGAGATTTCCTAGTTTATCGCCAAACCCAGACTTTCTGGTCTAATACCTCTCACTTCGAGAAGTGACATATCTATTACCAAGCCCTAAATTTCATCATTATCGACGACACTCTTTACCGAGGTGGTATTAATACAGTTCCACGAAGGTGCCTCACATTTGAGGAGGCCGAGAAAGTCTTGAACGAATGCCACTCGGGGGCATGTGGAAAAATCTATTTGGTTATGCTACTATCCAGAAAATTTTATGTGCTAGTTACTTCTGGCCCACCATCTTTCGCGACTGCATCATCGCTATCCAAAAGTTTCATGTGTGTCAGATATATGATCATAAGACCCGTGCTCCACCCACTCCATTCTATCCCATTATCGCCATTGGTCCCTTTCCAAATGGTGTATTGACTTTATGGCATGTAACCCTCACGCGACCAGGGAGCAAGGTTATATTATAATTGCAGTTGACTACTTTACTAAATGGGCTAAGGCAATGCCCACATTCAACAACATAAGTGAAATGGCTGCATACTTCTTTTTCAACTACATCATCGAACGGTTTGGTGTTCCACAAGCAATAGTTATGGATCATGGAAAACATTTCCAGAATCATATTGTGGCTGAAATAACTGCTAATTTGGGACTTTCCCATGAAATTTCCACTCCCTACTATCCTCATGCTAATGGACAGGTTGAGGCCATCAACAAATTTCTTAAGATTATGCTTCAATGCATGGTAGGGGTCCACAAATCAGAATGGAAGTTGCTCATTTATGTTGTTGTGTGGGCGTACCGAACCTCAGTCAAGACTACCACCAGACTTACACCCTTTCAGTTGGTATATGGTTTGGCAGTTATCCTCTCAATTGAATGTGAAATTCTATCATTGAAAATAGCTATTCAACTTCTTTCAGCCACTTCCGTAGAGGAGGAGGGTCTTTTACATCTAACTCGCTTAGATGAAACCCGAGGTGATGTTGTTATAGCTAATGAAGCTCATGAACGACTCATCAAGGTGCAATAAGACAAAAGAGTCAATCCTTGTGTCTTCTTAGAAGTATACCTTTTTCTTTAATATGACCAACAGTCCAATAAATTAGGTGTGGAAAAGTTTCAACCCATTTGGCTAGGTCCACAAATTCTCAAGTGAGTCCTTGCAAAAGAGGCATACGAGTTAATAGATTTTGATGGAATTCCTCTGGCGCAGCCTAGGAATGGGTTGTACCTAAAAAAATATTATGCTTAATCTTAAGTGTAGTTTCATTGTGTACATATTGTCTACAGGTGTTTTGAGTGTGTTTGCAGTGTGTTTTTTTTTTAGTTTTACATGGTTTCTGTTGATTTCCTTTTATGTTTGGTTTGTAGATGTCGGTACCTCTTGAAACTTTCATCAGTTATGTTGATGGTGCCTATCATAGTACTCAGAACTTATCTTTCATAGAATGGTCTAAGTTTGCTTCGAATGGCAAGTTAGTGAGTCTGTAAGGGATTTGTATTGGTTCCTCCACCAACAACATCGTTGAGTATAGCACAGTGGTCGTGTTACTCCCTGATGCTATTGCACATGGTATCTGTCGTTTAGTTGTTAGACTTGAGTCACAACTTGTAGTACTACAAATTGCTAGTGTCTACTCAGTTATAAGTTCCACCATCTTACGCATGGCTTTAAGAGTTCACCTTCTGGAAAGAAATTTCAATTTCATAAAGTCTGAACACATTTCTAGAAATCTAAACACATTGGAAGATGCCCTAGCTAATTATGTGTTAGATAGACATTTGCAACGAATGTAATTAATTTTCAATTCACATCACATTATATTGAAAGAACAATAGAAACCCAAAAACATGAATGTATAATAATTATATATTATATATATACTATATATATATATATTAAGTTTGGTTTTACAAAACTTTGTGCCCGAGACACATATGGCTACATCAGCCATATGCGAATGCAAGGTCTAAGAAGACAAATGAAAGGTGCTCATGATAAAATGAAATTGCACGAGCCATTTTGTGCAGTAGTTGACTAATATGACTAGGCACTCCTATAGTGTATTGCTGCAGTTACAGCAGAATCTGGTCAACTGTGGTTTCATCAATCCCGTGTGTCAACCCTTCCATGTGGCACTCTAACTCTGATAGGACCTATGTCACATCTGGGTCTCGTATCATATCCCATCCTACCACTATGAACCGTGTTGGTTCTACTGCCTTGTTGGGCGCGGGATTCCCCAAGGGCAGTTTTGGGGCTAAGAGCCCAGATTTTGGTCTAACTTTGTAATTACAATGTAAAGACTCTACATTTTGTGGGTGCGGAGCACGTAGTTATTAAAGAGTCATAGGGTTGTCCGCCCTTATTTTGATAATGTAATGTTGGCTGTAGAAGATCTACCCATGGTCCGTGGAAAATGGAATTGTATAAATAGAGCTAAGCTCTAAGTAGTCAAAGGCATCTAATCTAAGATAAGATAATGTAGTTGTATGCGAGATAGCTCTGGAGTAGAAGTCTAAGTTTGGGTTGTAGCATAGGTAGAGGCTCTGCAGCTGAGTGCGTAGAGGCCTAGTAGTCCGCAACTGAGTGCGCAGACCCCTGCAGCTGAGTGCATAGGGTGACTCGAGTCTATAATCATCTGGAAGTATTAATAAAGAGAAGTTTCTATCATTTATGCGTCTTTATTTCCTGTTTATGCATCTTCTATATTGGGTATGAATTTCACTTCTAATGCTTATATGATGTGTGACTGTGTATGACTGTATTGGTTAAGTGCATGCAAGTAAGAACATTTGTTTACGCGAAGATAATTAAGATTTGTCAATAAGATAAGTAAGTTACTTAGCCTAGTTTGGGAAATAGTGTAGTTCGCTGCCCTAGCAGCGCGAAAACATCTCAGCTCCTGATTAGGGTTGTGTGAAGGTCGATTGTAATGAATTGTGAAGGTGCTGAAGGTTAGAATAGGGCACGAAGTAACCTGCGCGAAGGCAGGTCTAGCTGGAATAAACCAACATCACATCCATCTCAAGGGTGTAGAAACTTGGTTCCAACATCCCCCCATATTGCTTCGGGTGAGACTTCAGTTCGCGCTCTACGGGCCAAAGCCGAAAGGGCCAGTAGTGTAGGGATTTGTTTGGCTAACTAAATCTGAACCTGGGTCAGGCCCCCATAAGCCGAAAAATGGTTCTGTTGCTGGGATTGGAATCTACATGGGAGATGTGCGATGTCATATCATTGGAATCCAAGTAAGAAAGAAATTGAAGGCTAGTTTGACAAAAGAATTCACGAGTTCGCGGCGCAGGAGAACAGAAACTTACGACTGTCAAAAGAAGAGTGGCTAGACAGCTACCCATATACAGAGATCCATGAAATCTTTTCACGTCCTTCCCTATTGAGCTATACGAGTGGATCACAAAGCTAGTAGATAGCCAAGGAAGGTGGAAACTTGATGGTCCTATTATGTGGACCCCAAATCTAGTGTGGAGATTGGAAGCATCGAGGGATAAGAGCACGTGTGCCATCAATCATTGGCTCAATCATATTTTAGGAGTATTTGTCACTGAGTTTGCGGTTGACACCCCAGTCAGTGATAGCGAGGCAGAGCGATGCTTTCTCAAAGGACCGTGAGGTAAGTATGTAAAGTCTTTGAATACTTGGATTAAAATGTTGTTGCTCGAAAAGTAGGTTATGTAGTTACCTTGATGTTCGGGGCTATGCGAAGTGGAAAGGTTTAAAGGAACAAAGGAAATAAGGGTCCACAAAATAGCCCCTTGATTTCACGTCCGCGAGGGGATGAGGAAGAGCTCGCGAAGGTCTCTCCGCGAAGTGCTATTCATCTGATAAGACAAATAATTCTGTGAATCCCACCTCCACCCACACCACCACCAACTTCATTGCCATTGCCTCCATCTTCACCCGTACCAACTCCACCACCACCAAAATTCAGTATGGCAAACACAATGAAGTTGCCTATGTTCAAAGGTTTGGGAATTGAAGATCCAGACCAATTATGGTTTGTTGTAAGGGCTGTATGGGAAGTGCAAGGTGTTACAAATGACCATATAAAGAAAGAGATGTTGGTTAGCACCCTGCAGGATTGTGCGCTGACTTGGTATATTAAGTACTCCAACGATAACCCAAATGCGAGAGTCGTAGATATCCAAACAACGCTAAATAGAGAATTTAGTAGGCCTAAATCCGAAGCGCAGTCGATCATGGGATTTAAAGAGATCACGATCCTTCCAGGTGAGACTCCTTGGGAACTAGATCAGAGGCTGAAATGTATGATTCACGAAGCCAATATGAATTTGACAAATGGACATCATCACAAGTGGTTTGTAGCCTTGCTACTACCACATTTAAGGAGTGTGATATGGCAGTAGAAGATAATAACTCAGGCAGAGGCCTTAGAGATCACTGTGAGGCTACATGAGACCCCAATGCAAGACCCTAACCTAGGATTTCAGCAGATCTACGCATAGCTAAAGAATCTATGCCTTGAGATGCAGAGTCTGAAACAGGATATAACGGTTCGACCAGAAGTGCATGAAGAAGTATGGTGTGTAAAATGCAAGAGTCAGGGTGATTACAAAGACCACTGCCTGGTTTTTACAAATTACCTTGCAGGAGGAGGATTTATTCCTTTAAGGCTAGAAGTTCAAGTAGGACCTAATATGACACCTACTTTGTGGTGTGCTATCTGTCAAATAACAACAAAACATGCCACAGCTAACTGCCACTTGTTACAGAAGTATACGCAAACTTCACAACAATTGTTCTGTAACTTTTGTAGGTCAGTGGGACATGACAAGCGTACTTGTAGGAGCTATAGATTGATGATGGATAGAACTCCTTCCTACAGATTTCAAGCCGAAATGTGGCCACTTAAACAGAATGCAGGAATGGCACAGACATGATTTCAAGGGCGCGGACAAGGCCGAGTAGAGGAGGACCTGGTAGAGGTTGCAAACAGTTGATTTGTTATAATTGCGAAGGGCCAAAACACTATGCCCGCGATGGCACGAATCCAACACGCCTGTTGTGCAAGTATTGCACGCTATTCGATCATGAGACAAAATATTTTCCTACACTAATAGCTAGGACACATGAAAAAGGAGCACTACTACCTCCCCCGACTCAGAAACTACAGATGATGAGGTTTGAGTCGCGCGAGGAAGATTCTAATGTAAACCTTGTGCTCTGAAGTGGAATCGTGATGGGGGATAATAAAGGAAAATAGCCAAAAGATAGTAATTGGGTTCACAAAGCCCCAATTAAAGAAGATAAGTTTGATTTGGAGTGCACTCGGAACCTTCATGGAAGCTAAGAAGAGCCTCACTGAGGCCTCCACGTCAGGCAGTAGAGATTAGCCTGAGTCAGAAATGGATCCCTCCATGCTCACAACTTTCTTGGAAACCTATATGAAGCTACTGCGCAATAGTAAGGCTGTAAAGGGGTTACGGGAACTCATCAATAGATGCGCTGGGACTGCGCCAGGTGAACCACATGTAGTCCGTAAGATCAGAAAACATAAGACAAGGACGGGGCGTGAAATGAGACTAACGGTGTAGATCAGAGAATACAAGATGGACCAAGTCATTTTGGATTTGGGATCAGACGCAAATGTTTTACTGAAACAGACATGGGAGCGAATGGGGAGACCTGCGCTGCAATGGTCTCCGATTCAGCTGAGAATGGTGAACCAATAGAAAATCATACCCATGGGGCGATTGCAGGGAATAACTGTGGATATTGAGGGAGCAAGAGCGTTGGCAGATTTTAAAGTAATAGAGATTATTGACGACAACAATCCCTACCCCGCCCTCTTGGAAATTGGCTGGGCCACTGATATGAACGAGGTAGTTAATCTGAAGAAGCGCAAGATGATCTTTGAGAAGAAGTCACTGCGCGTAATAATACCCCTAGATCTTGTTGAGGGATCTCGCTATACGGAACCAGTTTGCAACTATGAGAGTGATGATGATTTGGACTACATCTGCAAGATAGCAATGCGAGACCAAGACTGGGTGAATCCCATCATGGATGGATGGATTAAATGGGAGCACGAGAGTTCCTGCACTTTGGATTCTGACAAAGAAGTAGAATGATGGCAGAATCGGTTACACGAAGTAACTACGTTGAATTGTAACATGATGACCCAGTCACTGCTCTGCATGTCCACAGAAGTCAGAGATCTGCCTAATTATGATGGTCTAAATGAGGTAGATACCTTCTTGGATGCATTCGAAAGGGAGGTGCTGGAAAAGCAATGCTTCCAGGCCTTGGACTGGGTACTGCGCGCTATGCCCGTGAGATCGTGGGGTACACACAAAGGAAGCTTTGATGATTGGCGCGAATGTAGGAGAATGATGTGAGTATGATTTTGGAAGCCTAAGGTGCAACTGACAGACAAGTATGATGAGAAGGATTATCTGTGTGCACATCTGGCCAAGTAGATATAGGCCTATGGAGGAAAGCCACAACCTGAGTGGGTGCACCTGTTCTGTCATACCCTAGATGTTATACCAATGAACTGGTATATAGAAACAGAGCTCTGCCATGGGACAGGTGAATGGGATATCTTGTGGGAAGGGTTCGTGATGACCTTCAATTTTTAGGATGGGTGGGATAGCATTGATGAAGCATTACAAGAGGTAAAAGTAGCCATCTTTAGGATACCACCAGAGCCGGTAGACTTGATTCATCTTGAATGGGCTACTCAGCTAAGTCGCGCGCTGGAATGCTATAATGTAACTGCTGAAGAGGAGGATGAGGATCCGTATAATATTAACATTCCAGAAACAGAAGGCCATCGCAAGGTTCACGAACCACAGATTGAGAACCCTGATATAACCATGCTAGTGAAAACTAAGCAGGTAAACATTGGTACGGAGGAAGAACCAAAATTTGCAAAGATTGGAGACTACTAGGATGACATGATGGTGGATAAGGTCATTGAATTACTCTGTGAATATCAGGACTTATTCCCGACCAAGTTTACTGATTTGAAAGGAATAATCGGAGATCTAGGAGTGATGAAGATCACGTTAAAGCCAAACGAGAAGCCAGTTACGCAGAGGCCTTACCGCTTAAATTCGAAATACAAGGAGAAGGTCTATGTAGAACTAGACAAAATGCTCACAGCAGGCATCATTGAGCCCATGAAAGAATTCGATTGGGTAAGCTGAATGGTGATACAAGAGAAGCAGTAGAAAGATGAGATAAGGATATGCGTGGATCTCAGAAAATTGAATGACGCTTGTGTGCATGATACATTCCCAACTCCATTCACGGATGAAGTGTTGGACAATGTAGGAGGTTAGGAAGCATATTCTTTCGCTGATGGGTTCTCGGGGTACAACCAGATCAAAATTGCGCCGGAGGATAGGAGCATGAAAACCCTCATGACTGAGTGGGGTTGCTTTCAATATACTGTCATGCCATTTGGATTGAAGAATGCCCCTGCTATATTTTTGCACATGGTTGTTACGACATTCAAGGAATATATTCATAAGTTCTTGGAGGTCTATTTTGATGACTAGACTGTATTTGGGCTGGTTAAGTGCCATGTAGCAAACTTGCTCTTGATGTTGGATACCTGTCGAAGATACCAAATCATGCTCAACCTCAAGAAGTGTCTCTTTCTCATTCCTTTTGGGAACCTATTGGGGCATGTGGTTTGTAGAGAAGGGCTGATGGTAGACCCCGTGAAGATCGCGGTGATTCTAAACTTGGAAGTGCCGAGAAGTGTGAAACAATTGCGCACTACTCTGGGACATATGGGATATTACAAAAATTTTATCAAAGGCTATGCCCAGATCACCGCACGATGGAAAAATTGTTGAAGAACGATGTCATGTTCTGTTGGAACAATGACTGTAAGAAAATCCTGTATATATTGAAAGAAAAGATGGTTACTGTGCCGATTGTAGTCTCCCTGAACTGGAAGAAAGAGTTCCATGTACATGTCGACACGTCGTGTATAGCATTGGGGGTAGTACTAACGCAGGATGGAGGAGAAGGCTTAGATCACCCTATCACATTCACAAGTCACAAATTATCCAAAGCATAGAAGAACTATTCCACCACAGAGCGCGAGGGACTAGCTATGGTATATGTGCTCCAGAAGTATTGAGACTACTTGCTAGGAGGCCGCTTTAAGATGTATATAGATCACTCCGCTCTAAAGCACTTGGTAAATAAGCCTGTGTTGGGGGGGCGCATTTGCAGATGGATTTTATTGTTTCAAGAATACATTTTTGAAGTTGTTGTGAAGCTTAAACAATTGAACGGGGGACCAGATCACCTGTCACGCATCGAGATAGGGGAGGAACCTACTAGTTTTGAGGAAGGATTACCTGATGCACATCTCTTTGTTGTGCGTGTAGCGGATGGACATTTTGAAGATATAATACACTTTCTAACAATTGGAACTGCACCAAAAGGATACTCTGTCCAGTAGAAGAAGGAATTAGTGGTGCACACGACATATTTCTCTATCATTGCTGGGTATCTATACAAGATGGGGAATGATGAAATACTACGAAGGTATGTACTTGAATTTGAACGAAGCATCATCCTCGCGGTCACTCATGCGGGCACTGCGGGAGGACATTATGCGGGAAAAGCAACTGCGTAAAAGATTCTACACACTAGATTGTGGTGGCCAACCCTTCATCAGGATTCAAAAGCATATTGCAAGGCATGTGATGTATGTTAGTGGACAAGAAGGCCACCGTGGAGGGATGAAATGCCTTTGAATCCAAAAATGGCGTTGCAACCTTTCGAAAAGTGGGAAATAGATTTTTTAGGACCTATTAAACCTCAAGGAAAGACTATTGCAAGGTATATTATCATTGCGATGGAGTATTTGACTCATTGGGCAGAAGCGCAGCTGGTGAAGGATTGCATGGGCACGACTGTTGTGAAGTTTTTATTTGAACACGTACTGACGCGATTTGGATGTCCAAAGATCTTGATGAGCGATCGCGGTACACACTTCCTGAACGAGATGATCAGCGCACTAACAGAGGAATTTCAGGTGTATCACTAGAAGAGCACACCTTATCACCCACAGGTTAACGGGACAGTGGAGGCATTCAGAAAAGTGCTTGAAAATATGTTGACCAAGGTATGCAATGCACTTTGAAGTGATTGGGACCCACGCATACCTGTAGTGTTATGGGCTTATCGAATGACATGCAAGAAACTGACGGGACAAACACCTTTTAGGCTTGTCTATGGAGTGGAAGCCGTAATGCCTATGGAATACATCATGCCTAGTCTGCGCATAACAACGTTCATAGGTATGACGGATCGCGAGGCCTTAGAGGAGAGGTTCACGCAGCTGGATGAGCTCGAAGAAGAGAGATTTTTGGCTGGATTTCACCATCAGGTACAGAAGCAGCGCGAAAAGGCATGGCATGACCGACACATCAAGTTACTCACATTCAAGGTAAACAATCTGGTTTTGTTGTATGATAGTAAGTTTGATAAATTCCAAGGGAAATTCAGAATGCACTAGTTAGGGCCGTATATTATTAAGGAGATTACAAATGGTGGCATGGTACAGTTGTTAAAATTGAATGGCGATCCTTTCCTAGGAAAAGTGAATGGCAGCCATTTGATGCCATACACAGGTGGCCTGGCCACCTGAATAGCAGATTGAAGCATAGTCTTAGCGCTCCAGGTAGCTTAAAGGAGGCATGGGACTATAAACTAATTTGCCCGAGAACTTCACGATGTCAGGACTGTGTGTAGTAGTGAAGTGTCACAGGGTCTGCGACAGCGTGAAGACGGTTGTGTTGGCGTGCAAGTCTGTTGGAAAGTGACCATTAAAGTTACTGTTCATGATGTGATGGTTGGTTTGAGGCCAAATGGAGTGGGAAACATGCATTTAAGGCAAACTTTATGGGTTAGATTCTTGGAAATTTGCTGCCAATCTAGCATTAATGGACCAAATGTGGGGGTAATGGTCGAATTCAAATTCGAAAAGAATGATAAATTACAAGTGGTTGTCCAGCAAGCAACACTTGGCAATTTGAGAACTGAGTTGTTGCGCACTCAGGTATTCATGAATAGAGACTTATTCGATATTCTGAAAGAGAATTTGTTGTTTGAGAAATTACCAGAGACACTGAAGGAATTGTGGAGTAGTGTTATATCACCACCTGAAGAAGCCATGGACACAGGAGTAGTGATACTCGAGGAATCCACGCAGGAAATTGTGGAAGTAGAAGCCCCAGAGAGAGTCGGAATAATCTTTGAGGTCCCTAAATCATTGCGCACACCGACACCTAAGAAGGACAAGTAGGCCATGATACCGGTGCATGTCTCGCCCAAAAATTCACTGAGCACCAAGCTCACATTGGAGGAAAAGGGGAAGGCCATTAATCTAGAGGCCAATGAGGAGGAAGAGTTTGAAGAAATGCTGGTGGAGGAGGAGGATGTAGAGATGGAAGTCGAAACCCAGGCTGCATACCCTATCACTAGGCTGCTGGAATATGTTCCTCCACGAAAGAGTAAAGCCAAGGTTCCAAAGGATATAGATGAGAGTAAGAGCTCTCTACAAATCCTGCTGCTCCCAATTGATATTATTTTTGAGGGCGCACACTTGGGATGGGTTCCCATATTGAAATTTGAATATTGGGACCTCACAGACCATGAGAAGTTCCCAAATTTAGCGACTGCAAAGCTAATGGGCCAAAAGATAGACATGCCGACTGGAATGATAGAGTTGGAGCTGCGCAAATGGCTCAGAGGTGTTGAGAAAGCAAGGTTGCTAAACCTGCTCTGGGTGCCACATTACACTAGTAAAAAATGAGAAATTAGTGACTAGGTGACTAAAAAAGTTAGTCACCATAGCTTTTCCAAGGGAAATATTACCAAAAATGAGCAATCTTAAGTGACCAAACTAAAAACGACTAACATAAATCACTAATTTAGTCACGGATTAAAATATCTGACTAGATAATAAGTAATACAACTAAAAATGAATAACATGAATGACTAATTTAGTCTAAGAACAAAACAGAACTACCTAACAAGTAGTACAATAATATGAATCAATTTTTTATGTTAGTCATCTTAATTGTATCAAGCAATCTAAACTTACAAGTGATAGGGGATTGAAAGATTGTTAAATATTGGTTGAAAGGTTATCCTTTCTTAAACACTTCTTCATCCTCACATGGTGTATAGGTGATCCAACTTTGCATTATTTATCTCTAATAATTTGTAATTTTAAAAATTATATATTTTTAATAAAAAAAATATTTTATGTATTTTTTAAAAAATCTATTCATTGAATCTAGTTCGAATTTGAAATTAATTTGGAGAGAAATTTTAATTTTTAAGGCTATAATATCAAATAAAAACTACTTTAATTTCATATTAACTGACCTAGATCCATCTTAACTCCGGATCTATCAAGCGTCGAGAGGGATCCTATCTCTGGAGGTACACTTTTTTTTTTCTAGTGCAAAACTTGAGGAAATGTTTGCACCTCGAGATATTGGATCCCTCTCTACACTTGATAGTTATAGGGTTAATATGGATCTAGGTTGGTTAATATTTTTGTCTCTTTGTTATTCCCTCTCTCTATCTCAATGCCCAAACATGCACACACTCTCTCTCCCTCCCTTCCATTTCTCTATCTATCTCTCTCTTCCCCTTCTCTCCCTTTCTATCTATATCCCTCTCTCTATTCCCTCTCACTCTCCTCTTTCCTTCACTCTCTCTCCATGACTCCCTTGTCACCCCCTATCTCTCTCCACCTTTCTCTCTCTATTTTTTTTTTGTTCCCTCCCTCTCTTGCCCCCTCCAATTCCATATCTCTCTCCTCATCCCTATCTTCCTTCCTCTCTATCCCTTATCTCCCACCTCCCTCTATCTCTCCCCCCAAATAACTCTCCCTCTCTCTCTCTTTCTATTCCATCCAACTCTATCACTATCTTGCCCCCTCCCTGTCCTTCTCCATCTCTCTCCCTTCCCCTTCTCTCCCTATCTCTGTCCTCTCCTCTTCTTTCTCTTCCCTCCTCTCCTCTCTCCCTCACTCTCTCTCCATCTATCCCTTCTCACTCCTCTATCCCTCTCCAACTCTATCTCTCTATGTATTTGTTCTTTCCTTCCTCTCTCTCCCACTCCAACTCCATGTCTCTCTCTCCCCCCTCCCCATCACTCTTTCTTTCTGTCTCTTTCTGCCCTCCAACTTTTTCACTCTCTCCCTCCCTCTCTACACCCCCTCCCCAACTCTCCCTTAAATTCGATCACATTGTATTGTGTTTAAGAAATGATCTAAATTAAAAAAACTTAATTGGTTATAAAATATCAAACCCATATGTTGGGTCAATCATATCAAAGAAAATAAAATAATGAAAAACTTTAAAAAATCATGCATTATATTTAATCTATTATAATTAGTCAATTTGTCGATCCATCTTAGCTTAATTTTCTTAAAACCTTAATTTAATTTCTACGGGAATATTTTTAGTAGTTGTGAGGATAGAGGGTTTAGATATATCTCAAATTGTAACATTTTCCCTCTTAGATTCAATTAAAAAATGTTGTAAAATTAAATTAAAATAAAATATTTTTACTATGAAATAAGTTATGGTTTTTTGGCATGTGATATTGATAAGCCATGGTATTGGCCCATGGTATTGTAACAAAGCCGATTTACAAGTTAATATCCATGGTAAAGTGAGGGTGGATATCCATGGTTAACAATATTGTCATATTGTTATAAAATATTTTGATTGTGAAATAATTTATGTTTTTTGGGCATGTGGTATTGATAATCCATGGTATTAGCCCATGGTATTGCAACAAAGGCTATTTTTTACAAGTTAATAATATCTAATGTAATGTGGGGGTGAACATCCACAGCTATGAATCTTGTCATATTGTTATAAAATATTTTGGTTGTGAAATAAGTTATGGTTTCTAGACTTGTAGTATTGATAAGCCATGGTATTGGCCCATGGTATTGTAACAAAGTCTATTCACATGTTAATGACAAAATCAAAATATAACAAATTGAATTTCATTATTTTTATTAATTTAACGTTTTTATTATTGATTGAGGCCATATTGAAATGTTTACTCATCCCAATATTATCTTTATTTAGCGCTTTACGCAAAAATAACAAATATTCACAGATTACAACATCACATTGTAGAACTGCATTTTATTTGCCTCGCCAGAAGAAGGAAGACCATCAACTTGATCTATGGATTTTATGGGATTTGAACCACATATGTATTTTTCATGGGAAACACCTTAGGAGAGTATCAATGATTAGATGGAGGAAGGGCAAGGTCATTCTGTGTGGAGATTTTGGCCATTTGTACATGGATATGAATTTGGACTCTGGAGAGTTCTTCCTTTTTACTAAAGATGATTTTTGTTCTTATGGGTAACAACTTGAGGGTTTATATTATCAAAGCATAAAATTCATATAGAGTTGAGGGTTTAATGATCATGATAATGCAGGTCTTGATTGCTGCCAACAATTCATCAAAAGGCAATGCAGATCTTGATTGCGGCCAACAATTCTTCAAAATACAATGCAAGTAAGCATTGCATGTCCTTATTGTACATTGTGGTGAACAATTCATCTAAAGACAATGGACAAGTAAGCATTTTTCATGTCTTTATTATACAGATTAGTTCGCTCATCCTAACTTTTCTAGGGTCAAAATGCATGAAATTTTATTTTTTCTTTTCACCATTTTTAGTGGTTGATTGCGGAGAGAGGCTATGGGGTAGATCTCACATAAACTTGTAAACATAAATGTAAACATTTAACATGTAATGTTTAGCATTTAACATTTTTAATCTAATTTCGGCCCTATTTAGAAATCAATCTAATTATTATTATGTATAAACACAATATACTTCAAATAAAACCTCTTTTTATACTTCAAATGTATGGTAAATAACTAAAAATATAAATAAACTTAAGGTATGGGAAATAAATAAAACCTGTTTTTATATATTTAGTTCGTAAACCTCTTTATATTTAAAGAAGACTCAAAAAAGAGGTTTTATTTAGGTGAAGCTTATGGGCCAAATACCATTTTAATACCATGGGCAAAATACCATACACCAAATACCATATTTATAAAAGAGGTATGGTAAATTAATAAAAATATAAATAAACTAGAGGTATGGTAATAAATAAAACATTTTTTTATATTTACTCCATAATTCACTTTATATTTATGAACACTCAAAAATGGGGTTTTATTTAGGTGAATCCTATGGGCCAAATAAAGATAAAGATGGCACATGGTATTGACCCATGGTATTCAAGTGGAATGTAGCATATTTAAAGGGGGGAATTAAACCAACATAGATCCATCTTTACTAAGCACCAAGAGGGATCTCTACTAAGTGCGAGAGGGATCAAATACATTAATATGAAAAATAGCATAGAGTGAAAAAAAGGATCAAATATCGTGATATACAAACTAGATTTGATCCCTCTCGGTGCTTGGTAGATCTAGAGTAAAGATGGATCTATCTTGGTTGTTTGTGTAATGGAATCTATCATGCCCAAATTCAAAGGGCTTGAGTGATGCAAGCAAATTTTCTGGTAGGATGCAAATATTAGACCTTCCTCAAACTTTGTTACATGAAATTAAAATTTCTTGTAATCATGAACATAAAATATTTTTTGTTTCATCCTTAGATTCTGATCGCAATGCCTATAGTTTTAAACCATGTTACTATATTTTAAGTAGAATATACTTAGATCCATTAAAACTTACAAATCTCCAAAGCTTAGGTTAATTTCACCTAAAAAGAAGGAACCTGAATGGCTTTTTCAATTTAGACTCAATGCTTACAAACAATGATTAAAAATGGAAGAACCCAAATCGTCTAATAAATTTTACCCACCCTTCAATTTCCAAGACCTTAACTATTATTATGAACCTAAAAGTAGAAGAAGAAGAGAAACCTAGATGAGATGGACCCTGACCTGCTTGATACTTTTCAAAAGTTGGGCATTCCCTTGACTAGAAGAAGAGATTGACCAACGTTGTTGTAGATGTCATTTTTGACACTCTTTTCATTGCTACCATGCATAGGTAGACTTCAGGAAGTTGAGGTTATATTTTGTTCATTATAAGAGGTAATTCGGGAGTATCTTGATTTAGTTAGGAAGTAATTGGCAGGTTTGTTCCTCCTGTTGATAACTATTATGTTACATTGTATGTTTTTTTTTTTTAAGTGATAACTCCTTCTATTAAATCCCCAAGCACACTTTGTCACCCATTGAAATATCCACTTATTTCAGGATGAATGAGATGGAGACCAAGAAGTTTGAGAGGACTCTTATTGTTGTCGATGAGAGGATTTATGTGAGGTGAGAGGAGTTTTGTGACATATGGATGCACTGCACCATTTTGACACCAATCATCTCCATGCCGCAGTAGTTGATATTTATTGCATCGAGGGAGCAATGATAAAAACTACATTGTAAGGGACGAGGAATAAAGATGTGGCATTTATAATTATATTACTAAAAGAGGTTTGTGCGATGGAGACAAACAAGGATTTTGTGGACCTGAGTAGAGACTGGTTTGACAATCACCTAGAAATACTCAAGCATTGTTTTGAAAGGCGATGATGCAATGGGAGAGTTCTATCTTGTTTCCTTGAAAAATAACTATCAATAGGGGGGAAAAGATGATCCATATAGGGAAGAATTGCAGGAGTAGGATTGTTTCTAAAATTATATCTATAGGCAAGTCAAGGAACTACTACAGAGGATTAGTGCAGGTGCAACCAAATTCTCATAATGCAAGGAATTTTTCATAGTGTGATTCGATGCTCATTGGTGACCAGGCAACTACAAATACTCATCGTTACATTCAGGTACAATTTGAGCTGCATTCTAGAGTCTCTAATTTCATTTATTGATAGTCATTGTGAGGGGCATTGTGACAATATATGTACACTTCTCATTGTATTAGACAATCATCTCTCTGAGTGTGTTATCCATTGTGGGATTGATTTTTTTTCCTTTCAGTGGACAAAATGGTGATATATTTTCTTAGGCCTTAGTGTTATGCTTCACTAAGGTTTTGACACTACTCACAGCTAGCACCTTCATTCAACCAAGTGAGGTACTCATCTTGGAAAGTTGAGTCATTTTGTCTCCACAATATAATATGATGTTGGATCAATCTCATGATCCTAAAAACATAGGTCATATAGCGAGGAACTTTTAATGTGGGCAAAAGAATATCCAAATTTAAGGAGCATGACTCTTTTAGAACAAGCAATAAGGATATTTTTGTACACTATTTTTTTTTGTTGGTTTTCACAAGTTATCAATTGCCTAATATTTTTAGCATGTAAATTAGTTGGTATGATTGTGCCTAAGGTTTTGTTGAAGGTTGAATACTAAGTTCCTAAGGTGTTATTTTCTTTGGTGACGTTTTATTTGCTTTGTTTATACATGTCATCTAGCCGCATAGTGGCCATTATCGAATGTTGAGGTATATGTCATATAAATTTCCTATAGACTACTTTATTTTATATTCAAGTATTCATCGTATTTCTTGTCTTATACTCTACATTGCATCTTCTTTCATTTTCAGGAGATGAACTCAATATTGGTGGTAAGAAGCAGCAATTGAAGAAAGAGGATAACAATAAAACCAGAGCGACAAATGAAAAATGAGATAGAGAAGAGAATATGTCTAGAGATACACTTAGAGCCAAGATCTTGCATAAGACACAGTCATAGAGACTGATGGTCAAGCCTTCAGAGTTTGTGAATTCACTTGCAATGCTTTGGCAACACAATGATAATGTTTTGAAATGATGAAACAATATTTCATGTGTAAATTGTAGTCCAACCGATATTAAATTGGAAACTCATATTGTAATACTTGATATTTGATATAATAAAATTTATATGGTCGAAATTATTTTTATTTGCACTTGATATTATTTAGCCTTGTAATTAACATATGTAACTTTGTGTTGTCATATTAGATAAACATGCACATTGTATGGAATTTTTTTAAAATTTAGTCGCAAAATCGTACTAATTGATTTATATTAATTAATAATGAACACATAAAATTGATCTAAAACTACTAAATTAGTAGTTTATATTAATTAATGATGAACACGAATAAAATGAAAATATGACTAAATTAGTTGTTTATAATGATTATGAATGAAATTAAATGAAATGAATAGAAACTACTAAATCGGTTGTTTATATAATGAATATGAAAATACCAAAAAAAGATAAATGACTACTGCAAATGATAATTTTTTTATTAAAATGATCACTAAATTTTGCACATATACGACTATTAGTAGCTAATTTACAGTATCTTATAACACAACTAAAATTTAGTCATATTTATTTGGTCATTAATTGGTTTTAATATTGGCGAATTTATAGTATCTTATAACAGGACCAATATTTTGGTCATTAAGTGGTTTTCCCAAGGATTCATATAGTAATATATTTTGTTGTATATTTGATCGGTAATTGCGACAATTAATGACTAAACCAGTGAAAAATTAGTGACCAAATTAATGACTAAATATACTACTAGATGGTAAAATTGAGGAAACCAATTAACGACTAAGCTAAAAATGACTAAAAGTTGGTCACGTTATAAGATATTATAAATTAGATACTATTGGTCGCCGACTGAAACATGGTCGTTTATATGCAAATTTTAGTTGTTTTTTTAGTAATTAATTAGTCATTTTGTACTAGTGTTACCACCGCGCCCTAGTGACCGTTTTTGTCATCAGGTAGTTGCTCTGCTTGGTGCATAATGGGTGCTTGTGGTTGGAGGAGTCCATCCCCATCACAGACCATTTGGTTCACCAAATTACATGACTACCTTGTGCAGGGGAGGACCCAACAAATATTTCAGAGGGAAAAGGTACTGATTTGGCCCTCATGGAGGCAATGAAAAATAAGTTTAAGTTGGAGAAGAAGAAGCGAGGGTATGCCATCTCTAGCATCAACAACCCTGCAGCCAAGGTTGTGACATAGATATTGGTAGGAAATGTGATACGAAAGTGCCACACAGATGAGGTGCTTGCGCCAGTGGTTGCACTAGCGGTGCAATGCGCAGAAGGGGTCCAGTTCAACTGGGCTAACTATCTATGCGATGAGTTCCTTGCAAACTACCGCAAGGCATAAGAGAAGGGAAAAACTTTTCATTACGCCTAGCTCCTATTGTCGATAGTACTAGTGGCATGGGAGTTTTCTGAAGATAGCCAGTTCCCGTCAATCACGCAGGACCTTCTAGAGGCAGCAAAGTATGCTTCACTATGGGCGACCAGGGACGCGCAGAGGATAAGGGAGAGCAAGATATTTTGGGTTCTTATGGAAATGAACATCCGGATGGGGATCAATCGCAAGCTGCAATTATTTCCCACAGCCTACAACAGTTTGCAAAGCTTTACGAAGTTCAAAGCCGACTTCCACCATGTCTTCATTAGGGCACGAAAGGAACCTATGAAGACATGGCATGAGTTTCCATACTTGGCAACTGATGATGTAATTTTCGTAGTCCTTGAGTCTTGGCCACCGGAGTGGCGCACTCCAACTAACTCTACGGTGGAAGCAGAGAAGTCCACCATGCAGCGGAAGAAGGAAGAGACAAAATTGTGGATGGCACAAATGGTGGAAAAGCACAGGAAAGAAGAAGCAGTGGCTAAGGCCCAGGCAGCGTGTGACGCTGCGAAGTTAGCATAACAACAACAGAAAACAATAGAAGAAGAGCGTGAAGGACAGAAGTCACCTTCGCTTGAACTGGAGACAGACACGGAACAAGGTGGCGCAGTCCTGCAGTTAATATCCACAACTCAAGCATCCACTACCACGAGAGAAGGTAGGGTCGTGAAAGAAAACAAAGGCCTCGAAGACATATTTCGACCCTATCACCCTTACTGAAGGGGAATTGCATGATATCGTAAAAACGGTGAGGGATGTCACTGTGGAGGCCCTCCAGCAGTGTGAGGAAAAACACAAGTTGGTATTGGGGGCTCTCCGTACACAAATACAGGAGTTACAGGTGCACACTCCATAGGCTGGTATAGTGTCCACCAAACCCTCGCAACTGGCATGGGCTTTGTCTAGGAGAAATTAGAGTGATAAGAAGAGAATCAGATTATTTGAAATCTAGGGACCTTTCAAATGTATCTATGGCGATATAATAAGTGAAAACCTGGTGACCAACACAATAATGCTACCAGATGGAGCACTCATCGTGGAGAATGAGGTTGATAGGCCTATGGTCAACAGTTTGAAAGGGGTCGAGTTAAACATGGTTGTGCTCCCCAGGGAGAGTCGCGCTCTATAGGTAATGAGCGAGAAATGCATCAACATTGAGCAGTTGATCCTGCAGCACAATGAGGCAGTGGAGCAAAACAAACAGATAGTGCAGGTTATGTAGGAAGCCTGCCAGATGATCCCGGAATTGGCCATCCAAGCAGAAGAACCGATGGAGGTGCACGCCCGAAAGTTAGCCACAGGGGTGCGCGACACAAGAGTAGAAATGGTTAGGGTTCAGTTGGATCTGAACCTACAGATAGCATAATTGCAGATGAAGGCTCAACCTTCAACTCCGCCAGAGGTCAGAGAACAACGTACCACCATGGTCACAACAACAATAGCGGCGATTGACAGTGCAGTGACAGACTGCATGACGATGTTCAAACAATCGTTCGAGGTCCTAACCACCCTTCAAGAGGACTCGAACATAGAGCACCTAGAGATAGAGGCGTGCGAGCTGCAACAGTGATACGATGAAGTAAAAGGGATGGTGCAAATGGTTTCCCTTACACAAAGTCTTGCAAGGATGCAGCAGGCAAAGGCGCTCAAGGAGCAAGTGTATGCCGCTTAGCATAAAGAAGCAGTTTTGAAAGCCCTATAGCAATGAATTGATGATGCTTACACAATTACAACCTCCATTCAAGAAAAGCTCGTGCAACTGCAAGCAACTCGGGAATGGATTTATGGCAACAGTTCAACAACAGTGATCCTTGAACAATGCGTAGAGGAAGTCCAACAGGCAGTCGCTCAGTGCGTTGTCGAACTTGCAGTGATCCAATCATAGTCGAGAGGTCTTCGCGCTAAGATCTTTGCACCTGTAGAGTGACCTGAGTGCAAGTCACGATGTTTGTATTGGGGGCCTGTTGGGCGTGGGATCCCCCAAGGACAGTTTTGGGGCTAAGAGCCCAGATTTTGGTCCAACTTTGTAATTACAATGTAAAGGCTTCGCATTTTGTGGGTGCAGAGCGCGTAGTTGTTAAAGAGTCATAGGGTTGTCCACCCTTATTTTGATAATGTAATGTTGGCTGTAGAAGATCTACCCATGGTCCGCGGACCATGGAATTGTATAAGTCTAAGTTTCGGTCATAATGTAGGTAGAGGCTCTGTAGCTAAGTGCGTAGAGGCCTAGTAGTCTGTAGCTGAATGCGCATGGCGAGTCGAGTCTGTAATCATCTAGAAGTATTAATAAAGAGAAGTTTCTATCATTTCTGCATCTTTATTTCCTATTTATGCATCTGTTATATTGGGTATGAATTTCACTTCTAATGCTTATATGATGCGCGAATGTGTATGACTATATTGGTTGAGTGGACGCAAGTAAGAACATTTTTTATGTGAAGATAATTAATATCTATCAATAACATAAGTAAGTTACTTAGCCTAGTTTGGGAAATAGTGTAGTTCGCTGCCCTAGCAGTGCGAAAGCATCTCAGCCCCTGATTAGGGTTGCGTGGAGGTCGATTGCAAAGGATCGAGAAGGTGCTGAAGGTTAGAATAGGGCGTGAAGCGACTTGCGCGAAGGCAGGTCTAGTTGGAATAAACTGACATCACATCCATCTCAAGGGTTCGGAAACTTAGTTCCAGCATCCCCCCATACTGCTTCGGGTGAGACTTCAGTCCGTGCTCCGTAGGCCTCTGAACCTGGGTCAGGCCCCCATAAGCCAACATGCCTCCTCCTGCTATCGTTCCTCCACACAATGAAGATATGAAGCACTGATAGGTAGAAATGGTCCCATATATGCATGAAACATCAATAGTTTAGTCTCAAAAACATAAAAAAAAAACACACACACAAAAAAATTGTAAAACTTTCAAAACATAAAAGGTGAAAATTTCTTACGTGAAGCACCCCATTCCTCACCCTCAGGAAGCACAACCTGAGGGTAACCACAAAAATCCATGCCTACGTAAGTTAGTCTTTGATCATAATAAAATGTTTGCGCATCCATTCGAAGAAGGTTGGTGAGAAACTGATCACCGACAACCCTACATGTTGGGACATGTGATTTATCCACCTCCTCATCTGTGGCACCCTCAGATCAATAGGCTCGGTATACTTGACCCGTATCCAAAGTTCTTTAGTTTTCCTTCCTTTGATTTAGATAGTTATTCTTTTATGTTGACCATAATCCCCTCGCTCCAATTGAAGAGTGTTGGCTCTCTACACTCCAATCCATATTGCATGTATGGTCTTCTTGCCACATGCAATCTTGAACTACCTGTCAATCTTGTAATAATGAATAGGATTATTCTCAAAGGTAATTGTGTCACATATTTTACACTGATCTTTCCATCCTTTGTTGGTTGGGCTCGAGGTCTACAATAGGTGGCAATATAATCTTTCGTTGTCTCCCCACCACTTCTCCCACCTAGGAGAGATATGGCGGCACCCCTCATAGAAAGTCCGGTCAGAAAGTAGATATCCTCTACCTTTATCTCGAGCAAATGTTCCCCAAACTTGAACTCTTTTGCCTGAATATCCCATAATCAAACAAGGTATTTCAACAACTCCATCTCTTGCCTCATACCATTAGCAAATGTTCCCCAAACTTGAATGCTTGTGCTTGAATATCCCATAATCGAACAAGGTATTTCAACAACTCCATCTCTTGCCTCATACCATTAAGCTAGAAGAATTTTAGTAATCCATGGTTCTTTAATGCATGAATGGTGGGAGAATCATTTTCTGCATTCAATTCATGTTCCTCATGTTATCTTTCTCTCCATATGAAAGCCATTTTATGTTGATGAACCCTTGAAACATCAACAAGAGATTCATTTGGATCCTTTTCATGCAAAAAAATTGACACATTTTGAGGAAAAACTATAGAAAAAACATTAGATTTGCACCCAACACACCCTAGAGAGAGTAAACCATAACGTTTTACCCCTGCCTGTAGTGCATGACTTCTTATGTGCAACACACTTTTCAACCCTCTGGGTTTGCACTGATCCTAGGGTGAAATTCTAGAACCTGAGGGACCTCCAAAACTCATAAAATTTTGCTTGAAATCATATAATGGAACCACATAAATAAAGAGAAGGGTTTTAAATCCTACATGGAAGAAACCATTAGGGGAATTTGAGGTCTAAAATGGGCCTCCCAAAGAAATTATAAAATAATAGTGGAAATAATAAAATAATATTAGATTACATCATCAAATTTTAGAGGGAAAAAAGAAAAAACTACTTTTTCAACTTATATCCCTATGGGTTTACCCAAATTTCAAGTGGGAACTCTCGTTGGATGCATAATTTAATTCCTCATTCAAGGAGTACCCATCTTGCATACTTTCAATGGACCCTTCTACACGAAAAATGAGAAATACATGAAAAGTGTGATTGCAATCACGCTTTTCAGGTATTTCTCATTTTTCGTGTAGCGGGGTCCATCAAAAGTATGCAATATGGGTACCCCTTGGATGATAAATTAATTTTTGCATCCCATAAGTACTCTCACTCGAAATTTGAGAAAATCTTAGGGAGATAAGTTAAAAATACAAGTTGAAAAAGTAGTTTTATTATTTTTTATTATTTTTACTTTTTTACCCCAAAAATGGTGAATCATCTACCATGGTTGACATCATCATCTTGAATCTTATTGGTTCTTATAAATTTTATTTTGGTTGTACATTTTCTTAGGAGGCCCATTTTAGACCTCAAAATTTCTTTAATGGGTACTCAAAATCATCCACTGGATTGGCTGCAATCAGTTGCAGAAAGATCGAAGGCAAAAGCACTTAGAACTCTCATTGTTGAAGGTAAATGTGAAATGGTAAAAATGAACAGTCATTTTTTAGTATATATGGTCTTATTTTCATTATTTTATTCATATTTAAAGTTTTGACCTAGTCATGATTCATTTTTACTATGAAACGAGTATATTTACTCCTTTATCTAAGCAGGTCGACAACTATTGATAAATTTTGTCATGCTTTTAATAGGTTATTTTGACCAAACAATACACTTTTATCTCTTTTTCAGGCTCTTTAAAACTTACGAAAAAGGAACCCCTTGAAGTCCTCTTTTATCTGTTTTAAGACTCTAAAAACATGAAAATATTGTCGAGCACTTGTCTTTTCAAACTCGTTAAAGTAAATTAAAAGACCTCTACTCAATATAAGTTTAACCCTTTTCCAGACTGAGATAAACTATCTACAAAAAGGAATACCTTAGTCAAACATGGCTAAGAGGTTCTCTTGAGTATATTTTTCTACGTTTTCGGACTTAAGGGACTATCTACAAAAAGGGACATCTGGATTTTTCTTTTTCACCTCTTTTTCAACCTCTCTAAACATGAAAAAGATGTTGATTTTTACCTTCAATGGACTCGTTAAAACATCCAAACAATGATGGACTTGTCAAACATGACAAGGCTGAACGACTCCTTCTCGGGGTTCTTTAAATATACTCAGAGGGGGTTGGGGAAATGGGGAAAATAGAGTACTCCATTTGTTAATGGAAACGAGTCGCTCTTGAAAATGACACTCTTCCACTTCATCTCTAGGGTTGTTGGGTTGGGTAATTATATGCTTTTCTTTCAGTTCATCATACCTTCATAGAGCCTTCATTTTGGTTTTGGGTCAATGCTGCGAACTCTATTTAGTGTCGTTGATGTGTTCAAGAAAAGTCATTTAACTAATATCTATTACAATACTCTTAAGCCTTCTTTCCATGTTTTCCTTTCCTGGTCCAATTCCATATAAACATCATTCTATCTCAATCATGATACCTATTTCATGTCGTTGATGGGGGATACATCAAGGCCATCCTAAGATGAGTCGCTTCCTGTCGACATCAGCACCTTATCCAGGAATTTGAATTAGAAATACCGATCAATACCTTGGTGCTTACATACATCATTGGCAAGTTTCCTCGCTCTCGATGACAGGTTTAAATTAATGGACTTCGACTGAAATATTCAGTGTGGTGTTCGACATCAAATCACTTATTCACACCATGCAGATTGTACTTGAGTACCTTGAGAGCCAATAACATCATTGGTGGTTTCTCTCACGTATGTTAATGGCTTACATCATTTCTCAGTAATCAGATGGTGTCTACCATGTTCAACCTCATCTCATTGATTCACATGGTTAGACTCATACATTGGTTGGTTGTGTGAACGTGATAGAAGACCCCAGATCTAGTTTCCACCATCCGAGCTATAATTTCAGGATTATACAAGATCACTATGTATGATGGCCATGATCATGGTGATAGTCATCTAGTTGTGGATCCACCATTAGTCATCAGTGGACATGTCTTTTTATCATTATACATGTAATGTTAGCTTATGTGCTGAGTATAGGTATGCCTCCCTCAACAAAAGGATGTCATGATGTAAAGGTATTGTAGCAAGAGATAGTCTCGCCAGTTATTCTTGACCATGAATTATCAAAAGGTAAAGCACTTCAATCATCAGTCATCATTTCTGACTTTTTGCTTTAGGGGGCACTCTATTATAGACCATTTTTATCACATTCGACCAAGAGGCCTCCTAACAAGATCAATCAACATCATATTCCCCATTTACATCATCATTGCACACAACCCTATGCATGACTCTCTAATTCCCCAAAGTTTCTACCTTAAACTACATCATTTGAGCTAGTTTGAGGACCAACGCACCCTAGCCTCCTATTGGACAACATTTACCTACAAGTTGCTCCATTATGGCCTACATTGATCACATATAGGTTTCTCCCCTTTGTACTTGTGTTAGTTCTATAAATTTTGGAAAAAGAGAGAGAATACAGAAGCCTCCATTTCCAAAAGCTTCCAGGATTTGTTGTAACCATTTACCTCAAATAAAACATTTAGATCCTATCATATCCTACCTTGGAGTTTCCATCCCTTATCCTTAGATCTCATCCTCCCATCAAGAGTGGATCTCAATGCCAAGATTGGTAAAAGGATAAGAACTCCCAACTTGCCCCACTCCTCTATATATTCATAACCTTCCATATGAAAGAGGTTGGATTTTGGAGAGTGATTATACCCTTATGTTGTTGTTGTGAGAGTGATCTTTTCATGCATTTGGGGTGATAGAAGGTACACTTTGTGACAAAGGAAGGACAATTCAATAACTTGGAGGAGCTCTTCTACAATATAAACACCTATTTATGGTTGTAACTTACTCCATTTATGTCAATATAAAGAGTGCTTTGTTTTCCTATATGTGATGTCGTTATTTCATATATTTCAATACCATGTTGATCTATTGAATAAAGTTGATAGATGATGCTACATAGATCTTGTTAGGTCTCTATAATACTAGTGATTCCCCCATTATTATTGTCATTGTAGCTCCTTATTATTATTTTTGTGCCCTTGTTGTTCTCATATTGTTATTATTGTGCCCCATAGAAGCCCACTATTGTTACTGTTGTGCCCTGATTACATTTTTATTGTTATGTCGGCTCCGATTATATTTTGTCCCCTTAAACTCCTATATATAGAATTGAGGTTTTTTTTCATTTGTACCATTGAAGAATTATTCATTTTTGTAATGTAAAGTAGGTTGCCCCCTCGAAGAGGCTTATTTTGAAGTTGTTGATCTATCTCTTCTTATATTTTGTGAGATGGTTTCATAACATTTGGTATCAGAGCTTTGGATTCTAGGGTTTTTCTCCTTCAAATAGGTCATCGTGGAATTTTCACTATAACTTTTGTTCTACAAAGTTTCAAAAGATGAAAAAAACCCATTTGAGAAGCAATCGTGATGAATGTCGTGTCTGAATGTTAGACCATTTCGCGTTGTATTTTCAGATATATGAACTGAGGAAGTTAGGGTTGTTGCAGGATCTTGAATTCCATCTAAAATAGGTGACCTTGGGAAACGCGTCATAACTTTATCTCTTAGCATCAGATTCAAATTTCGTAAAAAATGATAGAAATAAGACAAACTATAGTTTGTTCGGTATTGTTTTTAGGGCTTAAGGTCAAAACAGTGACACATGGAACTTTGTACAAGTTCGCTCTACTGAACCAGTCTATAATCAGGTCATTGTGGGAAATTTGGCATAACTCTTTCTTAGAAAATCCAATATTGGTCAGACTTGTGGGGTGGGAAATAAGACTCATAGGGCTACAACAAGACGAAATTTTATACCTTAAAATTTGAAATTGCAGAGATACAACTTATTCAATATCAAACTCCTACAAAGAGAAAAAATGTTTGTAGTCTTTTTTAAAATTTGCATAAGTTTTGTTTAAAAAATTAGTTTGAAGTGATTAAAAGGGCATAGTGAATAAAATTATCATTAGTTGATGCCCCGAAGAAAGAAAATGGTAGAACCTAAAAAGCAACCCGAAATATCTACTATGACACATGAAGAGGAAGAAATAGAACATGATATATCAAAATTACAAGACCAAGTGCAACAAATTTCACTCTCACAAAAAGTAACAAAAGCTAAGATGGATGGTTTGAAGAATTGCATCAATGGTATAGAAGAAAAACTAAAAGACAACATTGAAGATATGAAGAAAGACATGGAAGGTTGGAAGGAAGTTTTGACAAAGCTGCTACAAGAAAGGCTTCCTAATGGCAAAAAGGTAGTAGAGGGAACTCATGATGAGAACAAAATAAATGTTAATCAAGATTTGAAGAAAGACAACATTAAAGATTTGAAGAAAGACATGGAAGGTTTGAAGGAAGTTTTGAAATGGTTTCTACAGGAAAGGCTTCCTAATGGCGAAAAGGTGGTAGAGGAAACTCATGATGAGAACAAAAGAAATGTTAATCATGATTTCATAAACTCTAACATTGGAACGAAGACCCACCACATTCCAAAGATCAATATGAGTAAGTTTGATGGAAAATATCCTGTAACATGGATACTGCAGATGGATCAATGTTTTTATCTCCATAATGTGCAAACCACACAAAAGGTATGCGTTGCAACTTTATATTTGGAACCCAATCAGTTTGTATGGTATCGTTGGTGTTTCTATCATAAACAAATTGTCACTTGGCCATTTTTTATGGAGGAAATGATAGCACATTATGAGGATACAAAGAGAAACACCTTCTTTAGCCAATTGATAAATATCAAACAAAAGGGTTCAATGGTAGAGCATATTGAGGACTTCCTAAAATTGACTATAAGGGTAAATGATATTCCAAAGGATCATAGGATTAATGTGTTCATAGGGAATTTAAAGGATAACAACCAACATGAGGTTTGCCTTTGGGAACCTAATTCATTGGAGAAGGTATTCAGGTTGGAAAGAAAATTGAAATCAAAATTATGGAAACAAGGGAGCCTACCACTCACAACTATAAACATGGAAGTGTTGTTGCCCCTAGCCTTCCACAACCTACAAGATTGACACCACAACAATTGGAAAAAAAAAGAGCAAATGGGCTTTGTTATAGTTGTGATATAAAATACACTAAAGGTCATAAGTGTGTCGAGAATAAATTATTTACATAGATTGTGAAGAGGAGGAAGAAAAATAACAAGAAACGTCAAAAGAAGAGGATATACACCAGGAATCAACCCTAGAGAAAGAAGAAATGAATTCGACCATATCTTGTAATGCATTGGTAGAAATTACCACTCCTCAAACTCTCAAGATAGAAGGACATATCAAGAAGAAAAAGGTAATAGTATTGATTGATTCAGGTAGTACCCAAAATTTTATTCATTATAAGATAACCAAATAATTGAATTGATTCCTATATCCAACACCAGACTGTCAAGTGATGGTTGCAAGTGGAGGAACCATAAATTGCTCTGGAAAGTGCCATAATATCAAACTATCCATGGGCGAATATGTAATTAATAGTCCATTTCTTTTTATTTCAATGGGTGGTGTTGATGTTGTACTAGGAGTCCAATGGCTGCAATCTTTAGGTACGATAGATTTTAATTTTCAAGAATTTTGCTTGAAATGTTTTTGGGAAGGAAAGGAAGTTGAATTAAGGGGTACCATGGGGAAACCGAGAAACATAATTAGTTGTAACAACATGAAAAAGCTTCTAAAGAAATAACAATGGGGTGTAATTGCACAATTATGTTCACTAGAGGTTCCCACATTGAAATCATTTATTTCTCCAGATCTCCAAAAGTCTTGGACAATCATTCCAAGGTATTTGAGACTCCCAAAGGCCTCCCATGTTAAGTTATGGTATGTTCTATGCTTATAACTATTTACTTCTTTTTCTTATTATATTCCACAGATTAGCAATCACATGTACATAAAGTAAAGTGCAAATAGAACATTAAATGATCGACAAAAAACAAGCCAAGACAAGAGACACAAGATCTGGCGGCTAGCCAGGGACAAACCCCACAATGTGTGGGGAAACCCTTTGATCAAATCTTCTTTTATCTTCAATAATTCAGTAGAGAGAAATAGTACAATAAATCTGATTCATATCAGCAGTAGCAAACCCTAGATTAGCAGCATCAGCATTAGCGACTTCATTATCAAACTAGAGCAGATGATATCTCACAAACCGTTTGTCGGATTGACTTCATTCCACCACCAAAAGTTATGGCTTTTAGAGGAGATCCAGATGGACCTATAACATAGTTCCAAAGAGGAGATATTCTAGTCCACATAGGTCAATCTTTACTTCTGTAGTTGAAACTTTAGTTTCAGCAGTTTCCAACTTCAAACTAGGGCAGTCGATATCTTGCAAACAGTTCGTCGAATTGACTTCATTTCACCACCAAAAGTTGTGGCTTTTAGAGGAGATCTAGATGGACCTACAATGCAGTTCTAAAGAGGATATTTGATGGTCAACACTGGTCGAAATTTGGATCTGTAGTTGCAACTTCAGGTTCAACAGCTTCCAACTTCACATGTGTGAGAGAGAGACCCTTTTCTGTGCAGTAGAGAAGAGACTCATTTCTGCGCAGTAGAGAGAGAGAGAGAGAGATGTGATGAGATGAGTCCAAATGAGGAAAATTACTCTTATATTTATACACAACGTTGGTGTTTGAATAGATGCGACTGTTGGGCTTCTGAGCCTACATGAGTTGTAGGTTGGCTTGATAATAATTCCATAATCAAAATAAATTCATATATCCATGAATAATTATCAGAATCGGATGATCTTTATATCAATCCTACACCTCTCAACGAGAGGAATCTAATAAAAATATTATCACCCATGAATAAGATGGCCCACATGAAGTTTTTTCCTAGTTGCCAATTTTAACACTCCCTCTCAACTAGGGAGAACTTCATCTGTAATATGTCTATCGGTTGTTACTATTCATCCATCAAATGCACTACCCTATACAGCCTGACCCTTGCCCTACTCTGCTCTATTATGCATGTTCTGATTTGTCTTGTACTGCCCTGTACTGATCTGTAATGTTCTGCTTTGCTCTTGCATTGTTCTATTATGCTATGCTTTTGTCCAAATTATGAAGAAGAATAAATGATCGAGGATGTATCATACTAACTCAAAGTCAATCTCAGAGTATGTACCACTAGCCCTAGACCAATCTCAACCAACCCAAAGTTAGCGTCATAGTGAGTACAACTCCACTGGTCCCAAACCAGTATCATCCTCCACTGACTCAAGGTCACTCTTAGAGTGCATACCACTGGTCCCAGACCAGTCTCAACCAACTCGAAGTCAACTTCATAGTAGGTACCAATCCTACCACTGGTCCTAGACCAGTATCACAGTCTCAAAGAGTGTACCACTGGTCCCAGACCAGTCTCAACTGACCCGAATTCAGCGTCATAGTATGTACCACTCTCACTGGTCCTAGACCAGTACTACACTTACACGAAGTCAGTCTCAGAGTATGTACCACTGGTCCCAGACCAGTCTCAACTGACCTGAAGTCAGTGTCATAGTATCGTATAACTCCTACCACTGGTCCCATACCAGTATCATTGATCCCAGATCAATGGAGGTCATCCTAACGTATGGAGTATGGTAGATACAACGATGCATCCATCGGTACTACTATGGTCCCTAACTTCATTTCCCTGCTCATTAATCAGATGAGAGGTACTTCCCATGAGTCCCAAACTGGATGGGTAGGATGCCTTGACAGGAGAACTAATCAATCCTGTCCTCACAGGAGAACACATCAATCCTGCTACAATCACCATGGAGAACACATCAATCTAGGCCGCCATGGAGAACACATCAATCCAGGCCTCACAGGAGAACACATCAATCCTGCTACACAGGAGAGAGAATCATCATGTTCCACAAGAGAGCGAATCATATTGTCCCACAAGAGAGCGAATCATCTTGTTCCAGTGCACACCACCAGGGGAGGGTGAGTCACCCTGTGGTCGTATGTTGCTCCAGTAAGAACCGCAAGCGCTCAAATCTCCCAGAGCTCAATGTATGCAACATGCAGGACCCTTGTACAAGGGTTTCTTGATGACTCCAAGTTGTTTGGGAAAATCACAGATTAGAGATTTCCTCGGGGCTTTGACAAGGTGTATCAACCTGTACATCATCTTAATGCGATGGAGCCTCCTTGCTCATTGACTTGCCATATCCCAGATGATGTCTATTCGCTGGAGCAATCGAAGAATATGGGATTCCTCAATAATCGAATCCCACCTCTGGTTGTTATAGAGAATCACAGTGGTGTCCAATGTAAATCCAAACAACTCACTGAAGAACCAGACTGCCTCACAGGAGGCCATGCTAGCAGCAATATACTCTACTTCGGCGGTGCTCAAAGCCACCGACTTCTGCTTCCTGCTCATTCAAGATATCGAAGCAGATCCCAAGGTGAAACAACACCCGGAAGTGCTCTTATGGCCCACCACACTTCCTACCCAATCAGCATCAGTATATCCAAGTAGTCTCACATCTCCGGCAGTGTATCTCAATCCATGAGAGATTGTGTCCTGAAGACATCTCAGAAGATTCTTGGCACCAATCTAGTGAGGCTCAACCAAATATGAGCTCACAATGCTAACCACAAAACATATGTTCAGATGGAGGTTCATTAAGAACATCAACGCAAATGAGTTTTTGACACTCAGAGGCATTTCCCAAATTTGGTCCGACATCACTACCATATAACCTCTGAAAGTTAAGATCCTCGAGGTAGTCACAGGCTTGCAATCCACCATATCAAATATTTTCATAATCTTCACCACATATTTTCCTTGAGATAGGAAAATTTCCCTTGGCTTCTGCCACACTTCAAGTCCTAGGAAATAGTGCATCATTCCTAGGTCCTTCGTTTCAAATTCAGAAGCCAACTCCCTCTTACATTTTTGAATGAGAGGGTGTGCACCTGTTAGAAAGAGTTCATCCACATACAACACCAGTATGATAGGTTTATCATCTTCAACCTTAAATTAAAGGTTAGGATCACCTTCACTCCTAGTGAATCCTAGCTTCATCAAGTAGCTATCGATCCTCTCATACCATGCTCGGGGTGCTTGCTTCAGCCCATAGAGAGACTTCTTCAACCTACATACATGATATTTTCGATCATAAATCTCAAATCCTTCAGGTTGCTCCACGTAGACCTCTTATTTGATCGAGCCATGTAAGAACGTAGTCTTGACATCCATCTAATGTAGGTTCCATGCTTGTGAAGTGGCAAGGGCTATGATCGAGCGGATGGTCGTATATCTGGCAACATGTGCAAATATCTCATCATAGTCTATGCCTTCCTTCTAGGAGAAACCACGAGCAACAAAACGAGCCTTACACTTTTCCGTACTTCCATCTGCTGCATGCTTTATCTTGTAAAGCCATTTGGAAGTAACAACTATCTTGTCCTGGGGTCTGGGAACTACTTCCCAGACATCGTTCTTCATGATAGACTCATATTCTTCAGTCATAGCGTTCTTCCATACTTGATGCTTGACGGTGTCTGAGAATGATGAAGGCTCATTTTGTATGATCGTGCTCATGATGATCAGGTATCCCTGATACCTATTAGGTTTCTTACTTTCACGAAAGGTTCCTCGGGGTGCAGCATGTCCTTCAGCATCATCAAGTAGCCCCCTAAGCCATGAAGGCCCTTCTTAGAAGAGGAAGGTCATGGTGGAGGAGGATGATCGAATCCATGGGTTCTTCTAGATTAGCATTGATTCATCATCCTTTCCTTTCGGTTCCCTGGGTCAGCTCTGAGAGCTCCTCAAAGTCAGAAGATTGTCCACCTGCTGAGACCATATCTTCGTCAAAGGTGACATCATGACAATCAAAACTTCCCTTTGACCGCTACATAATTCTAAAGCCTTTAGTATTTTCACCATAGCCACGAAAAATTCCCTTCTTTCCAGATGCACCCAATTTATTTATTTTCTCTTTCGGCACATGAAAATATACAGGGCTTCCAAAAATTATAAAATGAGAAACATCAGGTTTCTTACCGGTAAACTTTTGTTCAGGAGTCTTGGAACCCAATGCTTGATGAGGGCATCGATTTTGTACATATACGACAATGTTTGCAGCTTCAGCCCATAGAAACTTCGGAAGTCTTTGATCATGTAGCATGGCTCGGATAGCTTCCATAATTGTGCGATTCTTCCTTTCTGCCACACCATTCTGTTCAAGAGTATATGGTGTAGTATTCTCCCTCTTGATTCGAGCCTCTTTACAAAAATCATGGAACTCATTAGATTCATATTCAGTCCCATTATCAATTCTTAAGATCTTGATCTTCTTTTCGGTTTGATTCTTGATTAGGGCTTTGAAGTGTCGAAACCAAGGGAACACTTCATCCTTGTTTTTCAAGAAGTATATCCAGGTCTTTCGAGAATAGTCATCTGTAAAAGTGAGATAATATGAATATCCTCCCAAGGAGTTCACAGGCATCATACCTGATATCTCTGAGTGAACTAGTTGTAATATATCAGAGGTCTTGATTTGACTTGAAGGGAATGGTCCCCTTTTGAGCTTTCCTTTAGCACATCCCGGACATACACCTTCTTTGTCTACTTGGAATTCGGGCATCCCTGTTACCATCTGTCTTACATCGGTTAGAGCTTTGTAATGAAGGTGGGCAAACCTCCAATGCCAAAGTTCGGACTGAAGCGTTGAGTCACAAGACATGACACCTAGCGGACTTCCACCTGATATAAAGAATCAACTCGAAACCCAAGAGTGAAAGCATCTTTAACATTATTTTTCCATATACGTACCTTACCATTGCTAAAGGTTACCTTGTAGCCTTTGTCTTCCAATGTCGAGATGGACACTAGGTTCTTTTTTAGGTCAAGTACATTTAATACATCCTGGACTTTCTAGCCTTCTTGAATGGTTGTCCTCTTCCTCGATTCCCAACTCTCTTCTTACCTTTGCTATTTTCCATCCCTTCGATTACGATGAGAGGGATTTTGATCATCATCCCCGTGTGAGTCCTTTCTATCAGGGCACTCCCTTGCATAGTGACCTGCTTTATCGCAGGTGTAACATTGTCCTTTTCTTCCAACCTTATATCCAGCCTTTTTTTTCAATTTAGACCCAGAATTATTTCTTTTCTTAGCATGAGAAGAAAAAGCAGTAGGAGGACCTTTAGGCAAGGGCATTTCCTGCTCTTTTACCCTTGTTTCTTCTTGAATACATCTAGCCATTAATTCCTCAAAACTAGGAATTACATTATTGTTCAGAAGAGTAGTCCTGAACACATACCATTTGGATGGTAATCCACCAAGAGTCGTGAGTGCCATTTCCCTATTAGTAATAGCCTCCCCAATAGATAGGAGATCGGTCTTGATTTTGGTGATCCTTAAGAAGTATGCTTGCATACTCTCATCTTTACCCTTCTTGATTTCCATCAGCTTATTTCTAAGAAACAAAACTTGATTTACATCATTAACTTTAAATAAACTCACTAGTCTATTGTAGATTTCCTTGGAGGTGTCTAGATCAGAGATATAGGCCACCAAGCGCTTGTCAATAGAGTCCCGGATGATCTTCTTCGTTTTGACTTCTCTGTTTTTCCATTTGTTCCAGGCAGTAGTGGATGCATTTGATGGAGGCTCAACAATATTGCCTCTTACATGGTCCAACACTCCTTGATCCTCAAGGGTTAGATCGATAGACATCTTCCATCCGTGATAGTCAAATTTCTCATGGAGCTTGTCTTTAGCAAGAAAGAGTGTTGAGGACCCCATAGTTCTTTTAGGATAGCCTTGCCAATCTTCTCCTCGGTGATTGCTCTTGCTCTTTCTCGGGCTTTGTCTTCACCTCAGCTTTGATACCATGTTAATTTATGGTATGTTCTATGCTTATAACAGTTTACTTCCTTTTCTTATTATATTCCACAAATTAGCAATCACATGTACATAAAGTAAAGTGCAGATAGAACATTAAATGATCGATAGAAAACAAGCCAAAAGACAAGAGACACAAGATGTGGCGACTAGCCAGGGACAAACCCCACAATGTGTGGGGAAACCCTTTGATCAAATCTTATTTTATCTTCAATAATTTAGCAAAGAGAAATAGTACAATAAATCTAATTCATATCAGCAGTAGCAAACCCTAGATCAGCAGCATCAACATTAGTGGCTTCATTATCAAACTAGAGCAGATGATATCTCACAAACCGTTAGCCGGATTAACTTCATTCCACCACCAAAAGTTGCAGCTTTTAGAGGATATCTAGATGGACCTATAGAGCAGTTCCAAAGAGGAGATCTTCTAGTTCACGCAGGTCAATATTTACTTCTGCTATTGCAGCTTCAATTTCAGTAGTTTTCGGCTTCAAACTAGGGCAGTCGATATCTTGCAAACCGTTCGTCGGATTGACTTCATTCCACCACCAAAAGTTGCGGTTTTCAGAGGAGATCTAGATGGATCTATAGCACAACTCTAAAGAGGAGATATGATGGTCAACTCTGGTCAAACTTTGGATATGCAGTTGCAGCTTCAAGTTCAACAGCTTCCGGCTTCACATGTGTGAGAGAGAGACCCTTTTCTGCGCAGTAGAGAAGAGACTCATTTCTGCGCAGTAGAGAGAGAGAGAGATGTGATGAGATGAGTCCAAATGAGGAAAATTCCTCTTATATTTATACACAACGTTGGTGTTTGAATAGATGCGACAGTTGGGCTTCTAAGCCTACATGAGTTGTAGGTCGGCTTGATAATAATTCCATAATCAAAATAAATTCATATCTCCATGAATACTTATCCGAATCGGATGATATTTATATAAATCCTACACCTCTCGACGAGAGGAATCTAATAAAAATATTATCAGCCATGAATAAGATGACCCACATGAAGTTTTTCCCTGGTTGCCAATTTTAACATCCCACCTATTCATGATCATGATCATGCTATTCATTTGATTCCAGGAAGTGTTCCTCCAAACATAAGGCCTTACAGATATCTCATGCCCAAAATAGTGAATTTGAATGTATGGTTGCAGAAATGCTAGAGGCTGGTATAATTCAACCCAGTGAAAATTATTTCACCGCTCTAGTATTATTGGTGCACAAGAAGGATGGATCATGGCGCATGTGTCCATATTATAGGGAGCTCAACAAGCTCACTATTAAAGATAATTTCCCATTCTCGTCATTGATGAATTATTTGATGAATTACATGGAGAACTTTGCTTCACCAAGTTTGATCTTCGTTCAAGATATCATCAAATTAGAATGAAGACTGGAGACATTCTGAAAACAACATTTAGAACTCGTGAGGGTCATTATTAATTTTTTGTCATGCCTTTTGGCCTTACTAATGCACCTTCTACATTTCAAGGTTTGATGAATTCCATTTTCCAACCCTTCCTTAGAAAATTTATGTTAGTATTTTTCGATGATATACTAATCTACAACAGGTCTTGGAATAATCATGTTCAACATGTTGACAGGGTGCTAAAACTATTGGAGGATAAACATCTATATGAAAAAACCTCCAAAAATTTCTTTGGAGTACAAGAGGTGGAATATATGGGTCATATTGTATCTCATGAAGGTGTTAAGGTAGACCCTAGCAAAATTAAAGCCATTAAGGAATGGAAAATCCCATCCATAAAGCATCTACGAGGATTTCTTGGGTTGACAGGGTATTATCACAAGTTTGTTAAGAATTATGGGAAAATAACAACACCTATAACAACATTACTAAAGAAAGATGCATTTTCTTGGAATCCAATAGCAACGAAGGCCTTTGAACATCTTAAAGAGGAAATGTGCCAAGCACCGGTCTTAGCTAGACCAGACTTCACAAAAACCTTTATTGTGGAATGTAATGCCTCAGGAAATGGAATTGGTCTTGTTTTAATGCGAGAAGGAAGACCCATTTCTTTTGAAAGTCGTCCAATTAAAGGAAAGTATTTACACAAAGTTATTTATGAGAAGGAAACGTTGGCAATACTACATGCACTTAAGAAATTGCGACCTTACCTAATGGGAAGACACTTCATGGTAAAAACGGATCATGACAGTCTTATATACTTTTTAGAAAAAAGGTTATCTTCAGAAGAGAAACAAAAATGTGTCACAAAGATGTTTGGTTATGACTTTGAAATCATCTAAAAAGGAGGGAAGAAAATTTTGTTGCAGATGTACTCTCAAGAAAGGATGAGGATGTGAAAGCACTGCTTTCTGCCATTTATATCATCCAACCAGATTGGATAAATGAATCAAGGGATGAATGGAAGAATGATGAAGAAGTGTGGGCACTCATTCAAAAGTTTCATCAAGATCCCAGTACATCTGATACATTTATATCGAAAAATGATTCGTTACAGTACAAAGATCGCTTATACCTTTGTAAGAATTCCCAACTCAAACAAAAGATTCTTCTGGAATTTCACACTTCTCCCTTAGGAGGGCACTGAGATTTTTTAGAAACTTACCATAGGGTTAAGAAGGAATTTTTTTTGGGATGGCCTTAAATTTGATATTCAAAATTTTGTAGCAGAATGTTTGGTTTACCAACAAAATAAAGTTGAGACAATTAAGACCCTGGGTTGTATTCCAAGCCAACGTTGGGAGGAGGTTTCAATGGATTTTATCATAGGTTTACCCAAGTCCGAAGGAAAGAGTGTCATCATGGTGGTAGTTGATAGACTTATCAAGTATTCACACTTTTCTGCATTATTTCATCTATTTAAATCCAGTACATGTGTTACTGCGTTTATGGAAACAATTCAAAAGCTACATGGAAACCCAAAGATTATTGTAAGCAATAGAGATCCCAGTTTCACTGGAAATTTTTTGGACCGAATTATTTTCTTGTCTAGATACTCAGTTAGCTCATAGTTCATCTTATCATCCTTAATCTAATGGGAAAACTGAGATAGTGAACAAATGTTTACAAGGATATCTTCGTTGCTTTGTTCTAATAAAAAAACACAATGGGTCAAGTGGTTGCCTCTGGTTGAATGGTGGTATAAGACTACCGTCCATATTGCAGAAAAAATGACCCCATTTATGGCACTTTATGGATATAATTCATCGTCCACCACATCATATTTAAGAGAAAATTCTAAGGTTCAAGTAGTGGAAGATCACATCAAGCATCAACAACAGGTTCTCCAACTCTTAAAGGATAACCTCACTTTGGCACTTAATAGAATGAAACAATAGGAAGATCAAAATCACAGCGAAAGAAGTTTTGATGTAGGTGATTGGGTATTTCTTTGACTTCAACCATACAAACAAATGTCCCTCAAGCAAACTAAAAAGGATAATAAATTATCACCAAAGTATTATGGTCCGTACAAGGTATTGCAAAAGATTGGTACTATGGCATACAAATTGGAGCTTCCTACATCTTCCCGAGTGCACCCAGTTTTCCATGTTTCATGCTTAAAGAAGGTTATAGGTGACAAGCTCCCAGTTCAAACAATATTTCCATAACTTGATGAGGAAGGAAAAATGATATTGGAACCTGAAGCAGTTACAAAAAAAAATAACTTGACAACTATGAAATCAATTAATTTTAGAGTATCTCATCAAGTGGAAAAACTTACCCGTTGAATATTCCACATGGGAGGATGAGAATTTTATACATAAACATCCAGAACTACTCAAGCATTGAGGAAAACACTTTTTTGAAGGAAAGGGGCATGTTAGGTCCCTATAATAATAGTGATTCCCCAATTATTATTATCATTGTAGCCCCTTATTTTTATTGTTGTGCCCATGTTTTCCCCATATCATTATTATTGTGCCCCATAGAAACCCATTATTGTTATTGTTGTGCCCTTGCATTATTATTGTTGTGTCAACTCTGATTATATTGTGTCCCCTTAGACTCCTATAGATAGAAAGGAGGTTTTGTCATTTGTATCATCGAAAAATTATTCATTTGTGTAATGTAAATGAGGTTTCCCCCTCAAAGAGGCTTATTTTGAATTTGTTGATCTACCTCTTCTTCTATTTTGTGAGCTGGTTGCCTAATATATCTCGTAGTTTCTTGTCTTGTGTTGTCTAGTTGTGCAGGTTCTAATTTTGGCAGCTGGAGCTAGCATTGGAGCATTCAAGCCAAAGGAGTGAAACATGATAAATATTCCACTTGTTACAATTGGTTCCACAAGAGAAGGGATTGGATATGGTTTCCTAGTTCCCTTGTTCATCCTTGGGCGAATTCAGAGAGGCAAGTGGCACATGAGGAGTTTCTAGAAGATTCCATGAGCAACCAACTAACAAACTATCCCAAAAATTTATCCATCCTTGCCCATCACACCCTATAGAAGGCCTAAATAGTATGCATCATACCCTGGCAGTGTACCACTCAGTATGCATCACACTTTTCCAATGGAGCAGTCAGTATGGTTCAATTTAGGCAATTTCTGGATGGTTTCTCAGATGGAACTTTTGGGGAATGATGTATTTATATGACTAAGTTCCTTTAGGGTATGAAACAACTCTTTTAGGGGTTGATGAGACCTAATAGATCGACAGCAGATTTTGGGTTTGATGTGCCCAAATATGCCTATAACAGTTACCCCCTAAAGCATGAGGTCGTAAATATTCATGTCGGGTGAAATGCTTTATCATGAGGATCCGAAGTTTCAAACTAGAAGGTGACCTGCATCAATTTACAATATAATACATGATAATATATAATTTTTCATGAACTAGCTGAAGGAGGAATTCCCATGCTCAACTTTATGCATTTCATTTCATGTACATAGATCATATAGTTGTCTGCAGATACAGACTCGTGATTCTACAGATATAGAGTCGCAATCCATGATTAGGATGACCATCTGTGTAGAGCCTTTGTACATTTGATTTTTTTATATCCTTGAATGTATCGCAGCCCAGATGGATGAAACTAGATTCGGGGTCTTCATACTTGTTCAATCTTTGCTCGATGTACAAGTCAATCCATGTGAAGAGATGTTATGAAGTCGAACATGGAAAGACATCGCTTGATTACCAGCCAAGGATGTGAGCTGTTAACAAACACGAGAGGGAACACTGATAATGAAAATGATCCTCAAGGTATTACAGTACATTTCACGTGGTGCGAATACATGATCCGATGTCGAACACCACGCAAAATTTTTCAGTTGAAGGCCATTGATGTCAACCTGTCACCGGAAGTGAGAAACTTGCCATTGATGTAAACAAGCTTCAAAGCACTGAAAGGGTTGTTTCTAAGTCAACTTCTTGGATAATGAGCTAATTTCGACAAGAAGTGACTCATCGTAGGAGGGTCTTGATGTATCCCACATCTAAGACACGAAACGAAGAAAATGATTTTCTGGAGGTGAAAATGAACTGATGACACAAGGTTCAGGAATGGAGGTCATGAAAAATGAAGGTTGGAGGTATTGCAGTGTATGAGACATTAACTGGATGATGACTTCTCAACTGAATGACTTCTATTGAACATGTCGGCGACGCTGAGATGAATTGGTAGCATTATCACCAAAAGATGGATAATATGAAAGACTAATGGTATGATGACCGGTGAACGAAATAACCCAACCCGACTCAATCATGGAGATGAAGTGAAAGTGTCATGTTCAAGAGCGACTTTCTACCATAAATTCTTCAAGTTTTTTCCTCTTTTTCCCCAGTCATTGCTGACCAATACCTCTTTATATTTGTCAAGCTTGAGGAGGATAACATATTCTTGTTCTATAATTCGCCCTTCGCAAAAACCTGTCGCTATTTAATGTTTTAACGAGTCTAGCGACAATGAAACTTGGTCTTGTCTAGATGGACAAGTTTTTTGCTATTATTTTAACGAGTTTAACGACAAGGATAACTCATTCCTTTTCATGTTTAAAGAGTTTGAAAAGGGACAAAAAGAAAACTCCATAAGTTCTTTTTCGTAAAATAATCCCTCAGGTTTGAAAAAGGATAAAATAATATAGGAGCGATGATGTTTCCAGTACTTTAATGAGCTGGAAAAGACAAGAGCTCGACAATATATTCATGTTTAACGAGTCTAAAAAGAGTTTAAAGAGGACTTTATTTTGAGGAATGAGCGGTGTCTAGGGTAGCAATTGGCTTCGATGATGTTGGGACTTCTCAAAACATGTTGATTTATGTGAAGAGGCTGGCTAATAATACCACTCATTGAAGCTGTTCCTCAAAAAGGGTAGAACAACCAATTGAAAGCGTATGATCGGCCAAAGAGATGATGGCAATGGGATGAAAACAACCAAGGCTCATCTGAAAGCAAAGGCTAATAGAATGGCAATCACGAGGGTTAAAAATTGAAAATGGGTTCATTTTTAGACAAGCTTGAACCATAGGGAACTATGCTTCGATTCAGTTTCATGTTTACACAAGCTTGAAATAAAAAATTATGCTTGAGTTGGTTTGTATGCCCCCAACTTGATGAAAGGGAGAGTCTCCTGTAACCAGATGGAAGTCACTGCGATGAAGCAGGAAGATTATCCAACACCTCTTTGGCTTCGTCCAGATAGACAAAGATGAATGGTGTGATAGACCAATCACATAACCTACAGGGAAAATTGTCTTTACCACTATTGTTTCATTTTTTAACGAGGTTGACACAGTAAAAGAACTATCCTCGAAGACTCTTGGTCACAACTCATAAGTGGTCATAAAGGAAAGATCGAATTCCAATGCCCCCAGTACATAATGTATAACATCACTGAATTAATAGTCAGTCAATGTAGGTATGGAACAGGTTGCCACATAATTAACCTATGGTGGGGATGATGCTATTGGTATAAATGGACCATTTAGGGATGATGGTTGACTAGGAGCTATATTTGGACTAGGAAATGAAAGTTGATCAATGGTGACAATCCTGCCTTCATGTGGGAAACAAATCACTGAGGTGTTGAAACAATAGCTCCCATGCCATAAACATAGTCACGCCCAAGAAGTAAATTGTAATCTAAAGGGCCTGGGACTACTATCATGTTCAGATAAACGGTTTTACCTCCCAAAGTAATAGGTAACTTAGGAAGGATCCCTAACGGTCAACTGGTTCCTCTATTAAAGCCCAACAGATTCTGTGTAACAGGCACAAGCGATGGCGAACCAAGCGCTTGCCAAGCAGTTGAGGAAATGATACTCATTGATGCACCTTCACCTATAATACTGCCAGATACAATCATTTTACAAACTTGTACTATGATCTGGAAAGGCACATAAGAAGGAAGGCAGGATCCTGACAGTCGATTCCAATAAAAGGAAGTGACTAGACTACTTGGAGGGGGTCCCATAGAAATGGGAGAATTAACCCCTTGAGTTACAAGAACTGGAGGATTTTCCTCCTATCTTGATGGAACATGTGGATTTCCTCCAAGCTCATTTGAATCTGAGGAAACAAAAAGAACTTGAGGGGTATGATTCTCACTCTCTTCGAGAAAGGTACAATTAGCTGAAGGTGAAATCGGGTCAACTGTTACCTCGACATGTTGATTTTGGTCAGGTATAGACTCATAGGATTCACTTTCAGAGAGAGTGGTTTCGACCGATAGTTGATTTTTGTCAATTGGTTCATCAATTAGTGAAGGATTTAGGGAGAGTTTCCTGTAACCATTTGGAAGTCGATGCAGTGAAGCAGGACGGTTATCCAACACTCTTTTGGCTTCATCCAAATAGGGACAAAGGTGAAAGGGGTGATTCCTTTCACATAACCTACAAGGAAACTTATCCTTTCCCTTCTATCCATGAAATTTACTATCACTAGTTGATGGTGTGTTACCAACATGATCTCCAGAGGTTGATGACACGGGATGGTGTGAACAGGAAGACGATTCTTCCAAGATCCGAGGAAATTAAGGACAATTTCGATGAAGATGGTCTTCTGCAAAAATCATGCATGGATATTTGACTTTGTGAGGCTTAATGGACAGATTTTCATCAGATGTTGCATTTAGAGCAATGGTTGCTTGGTTGCCCCCTTATTGAATTGGCTTCTTCTTCTTCTTCTTCCCTTTCTTCTTCTTCTTAGCCACCTGGTTACTAGTACCAATACTTTCACCAAGCAAAGAGGAAGAGGGGGAGGGAGAAACAAATGAGGAAGAAGGCAAAGGGTCAACTTTAGGATCAACTAGAGGTTGATTTTGTCCAGTTGGAGGTGTACTCAATTGCGGAGAAATCACGACATTTTGAACCAAGGAGGTTGAAAACAACCATACTAGCAATCCAATGGTAAATCCCGGAAGGGACAATGTAGCTATATATGGAGCACCAATCTCTCTGAAAAAAGGAAAAGGGCTAGGATTTCCATCAAAAGGAATTCCTTGATCAGTGGACTCTGGATTTGTTGCCATATGTCTCAACCTAAGATCAACTAAGGAATAGGGATGTTATTCACGATCAATTAATTTTAACGACACTTTAGATGCAACTCTGCTTTTTCAGTTTTAAAGAGTCGAGAAAAAGCTAAATATGACTCTAGTTGCCTTCAATTTTTGATGAGCCTAAAAGGACAAGTGCTCAAATGGACCTTTTCTTTTAAGGAGTCGAAAAGGAACAAAAGTGACTAATCTGGAGAATCTATACAAAAAGGTTACCAAACCAATCGCAAAACTACAATATACACCTTGGTGATAAATTAAAGAGAAATTACCAAAGACTTATGTACAATAGTCAATCTTCCTGAATGTTGTGTTCAGTGCATTGCAATTGATAAGGCAACAGACTCAGATTCCTATGGATAAAGGATTTAGGCCTAGTGTGGTCTCCCAATATATACGCGGCAGTACGGGGAGCACAAGTCTGTGCTAAGCACTTGTCATATCAAGGAGGATGAATCACCCAACCATCAATGAAAATGATAGCCACTAGTTTTAACAACGCCGAAACACGTCACTAGCCTAGACCTCTAGATATGTTGCGTTAAGTTCCAAAGCGTTGTTAGGTTCATTGAAATTCATTTTAAAGTTGATCTTGTTTAGAGTTTTCCTTTCAATGGTTCACCACGTGATGATGATATGAAATTCCTAAGATGCAATCTACAATGATAAACAATCTTTTTTTATTTGAGCAATGAAAATCCTAGCTACTAGGGAAAGAAGATAACAATGCTTTTAAGCAAAGAGCAAAGAGCACACACTAGTGCATTTCCCTAAATCATATTTTCACACACAAATCATAAAATACTAAATGCAAATGCATGTATTTGTTTTCACTTTCCTTAATGTGAAAGATGTAAAAAAGAAAACTAAATGCAGCAAAGATCTGAAATATTTCACTCAAAATGACATTTTCGACAATTTCTTCTTAAAAAATGGAAAGGAAGACTGAAAATGACACTTTCAATTTCGAGTAAAAATGCTTTCGACACTTTGAATGTAAAAAAATCAAATCAAATGCATCAAGAAAAATTTTAATCGATTATCAAGGGAAGGAAGAATTTACGACACTTCTCTTTTCGACAAAAAACGACAATTACGACACTTTTTGTATCAAAGCGACAAATCGACTAAAACAACTTTTCGACAAAGGATTGTAAATGAGGAACAAATACACAAAAACATTCATTAATCCTAATGTAATTGAGGCTAATCTAAGTGATGCAAGTAAGGTTCAGTAAAGAGACACTGTTCATTTGCAGCAAAACAACTAAATAAAACTGAAAACAAATAAAAAACCCTCAATTTCTAGATGGAAAAAGAGTTCAGTCAATCATGCCACCTAGGCTTCACAGAAATTGAGATGCATCACACTTACTACACTCGAGAGGTGCTATGCATACTAAGTCACAGTGGAAGATAGTCGATGGTCCAGGGAACGCAACTGAAATGGATTTTGGCTCAAATGTGGAGTTGTTTTCAATGAATTAAGTTGGGTTTTGATGAACAATGATAAGAATCCGGTCCGAGCGGAAATCTGGACCTCTCTCCACCCTCGGCCAGCGTTGGTCTGGGCTCTCAACCACGTTGTACATCGTATGAACCAAACTTCTCTCGATCGATTGCGATGGCTGCGGATTTCTCTGCCTTGGATCTGGTTGGTGGTTCTCCGAACAGTAAGGATCTGGTCGTTTCTCAGCTGGCTGAACAAGGTGGCGGGCTGGCGGCCGTTGGTGCAGAGGTCCCTGTGGTTATGGATAGCGAATTTTCAAGTGAGCGGGTATCCGTCGATAATTCTGTGGATATATGCTGTGGTAAGCGTGCTGGATGTTTCGGTGATTTTATTAAGAATAATAGCGGGATTTATAAGGGCAATTCAAATGGTAGCAATGTGAAATCTGGTAAGTGTGCTGGGTATATTGGTGAGTTTATTAATAATAGTAATGGGGTTTATAATAATCACGATTCGAATGATAGCAATGAGATAGTCCATATGACTAATACTAATAAAGCTATTATGGATAATATAAGTAATAGAGTTTATGATGAGGGGATTAATAATAGGTATTATGACATTAATGATAGATATTATGATAGTGAGAGTAGTTATAATAGTAGGGTAAATAAAAATTGTGATAATATTTTAAATAGGAATAAAGATAATAATTTTATTAATAGTCATGTGAATAATTATGAGGGAGCTGGTAGGGATAGTAACATTAATAAATTGGGTAATAATAAGGGTAGCCTTGGAGGTGTTTCGAGTCTTCACTCTCCGGGCAATAATGTGATCAATTTGTCAAGCTTTTCCTTTCCCCCTTCTAGTTTCAGTCTCTTAGGAAGGGGTCTAAATTTTGCCTTAGCGCCTAGAAAAATTCCTATTGAAGGCATCATTTGCGACGTGGAATTTGGCATAAGGAACCTCCCTGATAAGACTAAAGACATGATTAGACAAGATTATGCCGTGGCCCTGAGGAGGGCAAAACCTCCCCGGAGTAATATCAGCAAGGCTGAGTTTGAGGCTCTGAAGGCCTTAAACCAGAATCGGGATATCGTGGTCTTAAAAGCTGATAAAGGAGGAGTTGTCGTCATCCTGGAGAAGAAGGATTACAGAAATAATATGCTTGATCATCTCTACAATAGTGGGAGCTATAAAAAACTTTCTAAAAATCCTCTAAAAAGGGTTTCTAGAGCGGTCGCTCTTGCGATCAAATCTTGTAATTCCACTAATTCTTTATCCCAAAAACTCATAGAGGGCAACCCCATTACACCTAGGATCTATGGCCTTCCAAAGGTCCACAAGGAAGGGGTCCCCTTGAGGCCCATTTTCAATAGCATAGGTGGTCCGACTTACCTCCTTGCCAAATTCCTCGCAGTGAAGCTGAAACCCTTGGTTGGTCACACAGAGTCTTTCATGAAAGACTCTGCTTCATTTATTAGTGACCTTAAGAGGATTAAGCTTGAACCGGAGGATATTCTGGTAAGTTTTGACGTGGTATCCCTATACACTTGTATTCCCATCAATGAGGCCATGGAGGTGATGAACAAGCTTACTGACCCTGATTCTGCTTGGTTGGTTGAGTTGTGCCTGACTTCCACCTTTTTCAGCTTCGAAGGAGAGTTCTATGAGCAAACTTGCGGAGTTGCCATGGGCTCCCCCTTGTCCCCGGTTGTTGCGAATCTCTTTATGGAGGATTTTGAGTCCAAAGCTTTGGCCTCCTCTCGTCTCTTACCGAAGCTATGGAAAAGATTCGTAGACGACACGGGTGTTGTTTGGTCTCACGGTCCTGATGAGTTAGATCTTTTCTTCAGTCATCTTAATAACCAGTCCACCGCCATTAGATTCACTATGGAAAAGGAAGTTGATGGATGTCTTCCGTTCCTGGATGTTCTCATCTCAAAGAATGAGGATGGTTCCTTCTCTCACCAGGTTTTTCGAAAGAAAACACATACTAATCAATATCTGCATGCTTCCTCCCATCACTTCCCCACTCAGAAGTTAGGGGTTCTTAGCACACTTGCTACCCGTGCTGTAAGAATATTTGATGAAAAGAGCTTGGAAAAGGAGAAGGCTCATCTCCTAGATTTCTTTGTGAAAAATGGTTACAGTAGACACCTAGGACAAAAAGCCTTCCTCAAGGCCCATAAAGAGCCTTCAATTCATAAAGATCCTAACGATTGGGTCACAGGGGTTCACCTACCTTACATCCAGGGAACCACTGACAAGATTGCCAGGATTCTAAAGAAGCATAATGTTCCCGCAACCTTTCGACCTCTTAATACCATCAGTGGCTCCCTTAGGTCTGTGAAAGATCCTGTCGATCTGAAAGACATGAAGGGCATCTATGTTATTCCATGTTCCTGTGGGACACCATATATTGGTGAGCCCGGTCGATCTATTAATCAGAGGATTAGCGAGCATTCGACAGACTTAAGGCATGGAAGAGCCAAGTCCTCAGCCCTTGCAGAGCATGCCAAGAAGACTAAACATCATGTCTGCATTGAAGAGGCTCGCGTCATTGCAAAGGTTGCGCAGTTTCACCATCGGAAGTTTAGAGAGGCCTTGGAGATTGAAAAAAGGCCTAAAAATCTTAATAGAGATGACGGCTGGAAGATTAGCAGTTGCTGGATCCCAGCCCTGTCTTCCTAGCCGCCTCATTCCTTCTTCTCTTTGGTTTCTTGGTTCCTTTATCCTCCTTTTTTCGGTGGGTATCTAATTTTAAGTGTCTCTTTTGACCCCTTTCCTAGATAGGGGGGTTTTCCTTTTGTTGGGGTTTAGCGTAAGTTTTTATGTGCTAGCAATAGGAGCCTTGAGTTTTTATAGCATTCTGTTCTTCGATTTCTTTTCATTATGATAGTAATGTATAGTTTGATTAAAGGTCTGGATTGGTGTTAAAAATTTAATAAGGATCATTTACCATTTTACTCATCCTAATAAAGGGGTAAATACTAGGATAATTAAAAAAATTTACGTATTAAGGAGAATATATATGAATAAGAATTAATAAGATTAAGATATATGAATTAAATAAATAATAATGAGATTCACCATTAAATTTTTTTTAGTAATCAAATAAATAATAAATTATAATTAGTAATAATATCATTATTATATAGGGGTAATGGTAAATAAATTTATTAATATTGTAATATTCACATTAATAGTGGAAATACATAATATTATTATTATTAATAATTTAGTTAAATGGGTAGATAAGAGAATTATTTACCATTTCAATTATATATATTATTCTCATCCTAATATAATGGTAAACATTGATATTAGTAATAATATTAAGAATGATAAAAAAGTTTAAGGTGAGTACATGTTAAAGAAAAAATAAATAGATTAATAAAATAAAA
>APFE030799702.1:0-60596 GCA_000404065.3 Pinus taeda
GGGCCCTCAGCCCATTTGAGCTTGGCCCATCCTCGACTGAGGAAGCTTAGCCCGTCATAAGATGAGGGGAAATAAAAAGTTTTATGATTGTTTTGTTTATTAATTCCTTTGCTTGTTTTCCACCCTTTGTTGCTACTGCGTGACTACAGATAGAAGCGTGGTTGTTAACGCTCATTGATTGGACCAATTTGTGTTAGCGTTGCAAGAAGTGTGGTGAGTGCAGGAAAAATTAATAGTGATGTGCTACCTTCTGGATCTGCTTAAACCTGCAATGTAGCGGAAGCAATTTTTTTTCCTTTTCATGCATTGTTTGTGCCAGGTGAACCTCAATTGGCCACTAACTAGTAATGTGGCATCATTTGTGGGAGTTTCTATGTGAACTCGTGGCTTGGAAGACTGATCGACTGCGTGAATTTGTAGAGGTTGATTTGTTGTTATTAACATAGATAGAGTGATGCAGAAGCATCCAGCACCCTTAGTCAAAGGGAGGAATCCAAACCAAAGGGAAGAGAAACACATGGACCAGGGAGAAAAACAAGAATTTTTCTGTTTTAAAATAGATTTAAAGGGGGAATGGATAATTCTCTCGAAGACTTGATCTAAATGTAATCTACGATGTGTTTATATGCATGTATGCATATGAGAGATTTATGGCTTTTGTTGGAGGATTGATGAGATCCTTCCATGATCTGATCCAACACTTCTTATTTATATATATGAGTTATGAACCTGCATGTTCAAGAGGAGAGTGACATATTGAGAACTATGTAAACAAAGTGTATTCAAAATGTAGTCGAAGGAGTAACTTGTTCCTAAGGCTAAAATGGCTTAGGCTGTAATAAAAGTCTGTATATAAATATAATGATAATACATGTGTTGTGTGAATTTTGCATATCTGTTAAGTTATTCTATGTTTTTCGTTCATTGATTAACCATTGATCACTGTAAGGATCGATGGCAATCAAATGATTATTCAATCAATGTTATATGGGCATCCAGTGTGGAAGCTAGAGTTTAGAAGAGGAAATCATTTAATGGAGAAGTCCATCAAGCGGACGAAGAGACGAAGTGTTGATGCATAGGATCCATTGAGTCTTTGTGATCAATGGATAGGATCAAGTCTGCGAGAACAGAGTTACCGCATCTGAAGAAATCGTTTCCAAAGGGCCGGACATTAGACTGCAAGGAGTGTCGATGGGCGATCACCGATATATTGCATCGGTGAAGAATCATTGAAACGATATGGGAATGGAGCGAAACGATGATGTGATAGTGGATTGCCATTGAACAACAACTATCGGATCAGATCTAGGATTGACAATTGTGATCAACTATCTAATCACATGTTGGAGAGGTCAAACGACTAACGACGATGAAGGAGCAATGGCCGATACGTCGATAAACTAATGGGTCAATCGAGTATCGGAATTGGAACAGAACTATGGGGAAGTGATATGAAATGGAACTGATGACAAATATGTGTCTGGGTATATAATTTTGAAATTCGAGCAAAGGTTTTGGAGCGGGGTTTCTTTGTTACCCCATGTATCTCTGATATATGTGCTTGCCAAGGTTTTAAGGCTCAAATTAATGTTTGAAAGCTCCCGATGTTAATAAAGGTCGATAGTGTGGTGGCTCCGATTCTTGTCCAGTCTATGGTTTAAAGGCTTAAAGCCTTGCAAACACTTCCAATAAAGCTTGTGGCCATAACCCGTAGGCCTCAGGATCGATTTTAGGGAAAGGGATTTTTATTAACCCCCAAAATCTCCTTTTCATCGTAGAGATGTGTTGGATTTGTTGCGGTGTGGATCAGTGGGCAACCCGTGGTGCTGGTGGATGCACATGAAGCATGGTGATTGGGCTGATGGAGTGGTGTGATGGAGTGGTGGGGAGACCCAACAGAAGAGGAGCCCAGTTCAGAAGGTTAATTCTGTGTTTTGTTAAGTGAGAAGGTGTGGAGACTGCGTGCTGCCTGCATGAAGGTAATGAGCTTTGCATCGGTATGTAGGTTGAGTGGAAGCGTTTTCCGGCATTTCCGATATGTGTGGTGAGAGCTGGCTATGATTGCTTTTGATCAATTTAGAGGCCGAAAACGAAAACTAGAGTCAACAGAGCCTGGAGTCAGAGAGTTGTGCTACCTGTGTGCTGCTCCAGGGGTGTGTTGCGTAGTGCTCGGTAGAGGAACCTGGATGACGAGAAGGGTTGATGCAACCATAAAGAAATAATTGATGCTCCCAAAGTAAAATCTTGATTTAGGTGCTTTAAATTGCTGGTGAGATTGTTGTGAGTGCGGCGTCTACCCACTCATGGAGCCCTGAATGTAGTAGGCTCCATTCATGGTTATGTGAAGGCTTTGCAAAATAGATGTCAAGAGCCAATGTGTTGAAGCTCTCAGTAGATGCATCCACGCAAGCACAAGAAGTAGCAGATCGGTCGATCATGGTAGCGAAGTTGGTGGACTACAAATCGCAGGTTGAGTGGATCGCTCGTGTGCTGGTCGATCTATCACTGGAGTGGATCAAAGACTACATATGGTGATCGAGTAATGAAGATTATCCAGTGCCTTATGATTGTTTTAAACACTATTTGCTTTTGTATTTTGGGAGCTTCGGTGAGAGCTCGTGAGGCAATAGTGTGTCGCTTGTGTGGAGAAGGCGTTGACATATTCTACGTATATTGATTGCTCTGTTAAATTCTGCATTACAATACAGTGGGCTTAAACCAAATTGGTGAAATACTGGAGCCATGGAGCATTCAGTGTCAAATTTCTGGGTGGTCGAGCAGTCACTGGCCTCATATATTTCTCATAAATTCACATAGAGCATTACATCTATGTACTTGTGTTATTGGCTAATTTGTGCTGAGTTGTTAGTGTTGTGTTGTGTATTGGTGTGCTGCCAAGAGAGGTGTGAACCTCGTTTCCTGGAGTGAACTATTTGAATTTCATTTACACAGCAATTCTTGACAAAAGAGCATGGAGATGCCGAGTGTAGCAGTGAAGTGCCACAATAGAGCATTGGAGGTTGTGCTTACTGAGAGTCGACCTATGCTGAGTCATTGTTGGATGTCCAATGGGATGAATGGGGTTGAACAATGAAAGGAAGGAGTTGGATTCCTTTAATTTTTTCTGAAGGGGATGATTCTCTGCAGGGGTAAGGTTACTTTGCTCAGGTGCTATAATATCAAGGAATGACCAACCAACATTTCCAGGATGGAATTCACCACTTTTCTTTCCACTTGAGCAAGATTGTAGTTGGAAATATTAATTCCTACGCTTGTTCTATGGTTGTAATTAGGTAAGTTTGGTTCTACATTATAAGGATTTAGTTTCTCCTAGATTAGTGTGTGGTTGAGAAGAATCTCTCAACCACACTACTGTACGTCTAAGATAGCATTCCTATCTTGAGACTATGATTGTATAAATATCTTGTAATTTCTTCATTCATTAATCAATAGAAAATATATTGAGTGTGCTACTTTTATCTTGGTATCAGAGCCTCTGAGGGCCTGGCCCCTCTGGGCTTGGCCCTCCTGGGCTGAGGGAAAATAAAAGAGTGTAGTATATGTTTGTTTTTCCATCTATATCTAAATATCTGCTAAGAGAGGAACTGCGCAGAGAGGAATTACGCAGAGAGGAACTGTGTCGAGAAGAAATGCGCCGAGAGGAATTGCTGAAAGAAGATATCCTACGTTATCAGGAGGAAGCAAGGCATGTAGCACGTACTGATTATCCTCAGGCTCCTTTAACTGGATATGGTGTTGAGCTTCGCAATTTTAGAGGTTTCAGGTTCCGGCCAAGTTTAAGGAAGATCCATGGCTGCTGTTCTCTCTGTTCTCCAACATGCTTCTTGCTCGGAAAACGTGTTCTTCCATTTCTTGATTTCTGGTAACAAGCACGAGCTGCAGAAGGTTGTGAGAACGACTTTTCCTTATGTGAAATTTAAGACTTCGACAAAGGTCTTGTCAAAGGCCTCATATCCACGTCCATAAGGCAGGCTTTGGAGCAGCCGCTGAATTATGCCCGGACTTATCTGGCCGATATCTTGGATCCCTGTGTGGAGAGAGTCATTTATCTTGATTCCGACCTTATTGTTATCGATGATATTGCGAAGTTGTGGGAAATCGATCTTGGATCGAGCATTATGGGTGCACCTGAATATTGCCATGCGAATTTCACAAAATACTTCAGTGATGCCTTCTGGTTGGACAACACTGGCGAAAACATTTGAAGGAACGAAACAGCCATGGTAATGGTGATCGATATTGCCAAATGGCAGCAGAACTTTTACCGGAAAATAATTTAACATTGGATGGAAGTCCAAAAGGAGAAGCAGATTTACGAGCTCGGATCTTTGCCGCCTTTTCTTCTGGTTTTCGCCGGAAAGCTGAAACCTGTTGATCACAAGTGGAATCAGCATGGACTCGGAGGAGATAATGTGGTCGGAAGCTGCCATTCTCTGCACCCAGGCCCTGTTAGTTTGCTACACTAGAGCGGGAAGGGGAAGGCATGGTTGCGCCTTGATGCGAACAAGTCTTGCCCCTTGGATGCTCTATGGGCTCCTTATGATCTCCATATCTCTTCTCACCGACTGAGATTCCATTCACAAAGTCTCCAGACCCCCCTTCATTCCATGCCTCCTTCCCATCGACGACATGAAGGAAATCGAGGGCGCCTACATTGAAGAATGTGTCGAAAATTTACAGAGCATCTCGTGGCTCCCGGATCCGTGCAGGTTTGAAACGGTCTATGGGCGTCTGGAAGTGGGTGTGAAGGGTTCTTCATCTGCTCCACATTCGGATGATATTGAAATTGGAGGATATATTTTTGACTTTTTATTTGCTACCCAAGATGCATCTGCATCTTCTTTGTTGTGGGCTATAACATTATTGGAATATGAGGCTCCTAAGAGAGTAATTGGGTATGAGCCTCATGTCATGAAGGGGCATGGTGGTGTTGGGACATATGCCCTTACCGGATTCGAACCAGCACTGGATGGACGACCTGTCGTATGTCTGCCCCGTGCACAGAATCATTGGGTCGCTCATAAGCTCCAGGCTTATCGGGCACCTGAAATCGTCAGTGGAATCTGGCTGTGGTATTCCAGACAAGTGTTTGCGGAAGAAAATCGGGGAACCAATCTTTTTTAATCCCTGCCCATTTTTGTTATTGGTCTTGCCAAAGAATCGCAGGCACAACGGAGTTGTGGTGGCGCCCATCATGGAGCCTGGGAAACCGAATGTAGTTGTGGTTGCAGTCATGGTGATGTGGTTCATATATTCCTGTTTGTTAGTGATGTTGTTGTTGCTGATGGGAAAATTGGATAGTCTTTTGCTGTTAGCTTTGATGCTGATTTTAGCTGATTGGATAGCCTTCTATTGTTGCTATGTTTGGGAAATAATCATTTTTTGGGCATAGGTAGAGAAATTAAATTTGAAGAGTTTATGTTGTATTCTTGGAAGCATGTTTAAATATTATTGGCCTTATTGAGCCTAGCTAACTCAATGCAGGCAAAGTTATTTTGTTAGAATTTGCAACTCTAACAAATGACAGGGTAAGCATGGAGTTCCAAGAAGTTATTTGAACAGATAAAGGATGCCCACGATGCAGAAGAAGCGGAGGTAATGAAACAGCAACAATGTTGATGGTGGACAACAAAGTAGATTTTTTATGTGGTTTGTGGGATAAACTCCCTAACATATTATTGTAATAGTCATTGTATGTACTAGAAACTTCAAATGTTGAATGTAAGCCTTGCTAAGGCATTTGAAAGTTCGTGGTGATCTCAAAACCACTTTGTAATGGTTTGTGGTCAGCCTGAAACCATCTATAGAGCCTTAGGGGCTACAGGAGTTGCCCGATGGTGGCAAACTGAGATCCTTGATCGCTCGGTGGTAGCAGATCGGATCTGCCCAGTGGTGGCAAAGTGAGATCCTTGATCGCTCGGTGGTAGCAGATCGGATCTGCCCGGTGGTGGCAAAGTGAGATCCTTGATCGCTCGCTGGTACAGATGGATCTGCCCAGGTGGCAAAGTGTACACAAAGGCTTTAAGGCTCGAGGAGCAGGTGCTGCATACACCTGGCCGGACTCAGATGATTTTCTCTGAGTAGAAGGGGATTGGCGTTTTTCGCGCTGACAGCAGCACCAGGATGGCCAACTGGCGCGTCTGTTAGGCCATTAATCGCGCCAATGGCGCGAGTTTATCATTTAGGATCGCGCCAATTCACCTTCAAGTGGATCTGCAGGAGAGGCAGATCAGATCAATTTGGCTGTATTGGAAACGCCAAACTTGCAGATTGTGGATCTGTCTGAGGGCGACAGATTGTGTTTTTGGAGGTTTTGTACATGCAATTCGCCTGATGGCGATGGATTTGACTATCATGACAAGTAGTCATTAAGGGGGGAAGTTGGAAATAATTAATTCCTACTTGTCTATGGTTGTAATTAGGAGTTTGTTCCTACATTATAGGGATTTAGTTTCTCTAGTTTAGTGTGTGGTTGAGAGAATCTCTCAACCACACTACTGTACGTCTAAGATAGCATTCCTATCTTGAGACTATGATTGTATAAATATCTTGTAATTTCTTCATTCATTAATCAATAGAAAATATATTGAGTGTGCTACTTTTATCTGATTTGAAGTATGTAGTGTAACCAAAGGTGGACTGGTGCTGTGAGCGATGTCTGTGGTAAGTCGCTCGTGGGGCTGCAGTATGTGAAGATAGCTGGTATTGTTGGTCTTTTATCACTTAACTAGTGAAACTTGTCCTTGTAGGTTTTACCCAGTAAAACTTACCATTAAACATTAAATCCCATATCAATGTATACCACAATTACCAAATTTCGTTGTACTGCCAAAAAAAATTCGAAAAATCACAAGTTCGATTCAATTTGCGGATTAGTATGACAATTCGGGTTTGGTACAGTGCACTGAATATTAGGTACGTTGATTAATATATTAAGACTATGGTAGATTTCTATTCGAGATTCTAGTTTCCAATTTACAGTTCAAAACCCCTTCCCCATTTAGGAAATCACATAAGATTATGGTTACCAAACGATATTGTTGCCTCTTAGTTTGTGGAATAAGAAATTTACGGTAAATTTCTGAGCAAGTTTTTAATGAAATATTTAAAAATCTATGATTTCTGCCATAATTATCTTTATAGAGTAAAGAAATATATATATATGATATATGTAATTTGTAAATTTGTAAATTGAAGATTTAAAATTTAAAAAATATATAAAAAATAAAAATATTTCCATGAAATTATATTAGTAAATGGAAATTTCAAGGGTGGACTTTCTTGATTAGGATTTTGTCTAAGTATTAAACTATATATATTAACATTTTGTATTATTTTGAGTAAGTACTATGTATTAAATTACATAGATTAACATCTTGTATTATACAAAAGAATAGATGTTGTTCTTCTACCGTATAAATTAGAGGTGAGTTTGGTTTGAAAAATAAAAATTAGCAATTGATAATATAAGTGTATATTTTTAAAGAATGTTTGCACACTTAATGTATCATTTTATTATGAACATAAAATATTTAATAATGTGGAATTTATTTGATTCATTGTAATATATAATTTCTTGGAAATTCACTCTATATTAAGTATCATAATTTATGGCGCACATGGGTGAATGAATCAATACAAAAATTCTTCAAACATACTATTTTACTTGCTATTTAAAATATAAAACTAAGCTAATTGGTGGAATATATAATTTTATTTCCAATATTTATAATTGAAACAATTTTGAAAGTTTTGTTGTTTTCATTGTTATAATTGTACATTTAAATGATTTAAAATATTGGAATAAGAGGTATAGTAGATATCATTTTTTTGGATTCAACTGCTTTAAGTAAGTCATTCATGTATGACCATTTCCATGAGAGGTAGTAGTTCATGTATGACCATTTCTATGAGAGCTAGTGGTAATCATTACATCATGTGTACATTTTCTAACTCATTGATTTTTGAATAGTTCACTTAGCACTCACTACATTGAGTGGTTTTGAAAAATCCACTTAGCAAAAAAGAAGGGCGATGAATCATGCTCACTGTCACTAGATTTTTTCCATATTAGAATCGAATTAAAGTTATAGCCACTAGATTTTTTCCATATTAGAATCGAATTCGAATTATAACTCTAACTTGATAACTATGCTCTATACCGCAACAATTACTTTTGATATTGAGAAAAAGCGTGTCAACAATTACTTTTGATATTGACTTTTGATATTTTCCATATTACAATCGAATTCGAATTAGAACTCTAACTTGATAACTATGCTCTATACCGCAACAATTACTTTTGATATTGAGAAAGAGCGCGTCAACAATTACTTTTGATATTGACTTTTGATATTGACAAAGAGCGTGGCGCAATGGTAGAGCGTGTGAGACAAGATATGAAGGTTGCGTGTTAGATTCATGTTGCGGTTTAATATCGAGAATGTGATAGCGCACCTAATCAGGAATTGCTTTCCTTCTTAGTTACAATGAGAAAGAAGGGCGGAGGAAGTCACTTTCGAATCCAGATTCGTGGAATCCCACGGTGCCGTCTGACCAAGGAATATCAATATCTTTGTCAAAACGCAAATGGCCTCACCAAACAACACGTAAACCAACTATATATGCAATAATCTATAAGAATACATGGATTTTTTTTATAGGAGGCTGCAACAGAAAATAATTGGGCTCAGTCGTGGACATTTGTATAGGAACCTGAGCTGATATGGGACAGGCTCCCGACTCGAGTAGAAAATACCTTCGCCGCAAGGCCTGGACAATCGAGGAGGATTCTGCTTTAATGGAGTATATCAACGCCCATGGTGAAGGTCAATGGCCATCTCTCCCGAAGCGAGCAGGTGATGAAATCCTTGTCCAATTGATTTTCTACTTCATGATTTTGGGCTTCTAAATGAACTGTTGTGGCAGAATGAGAATTATCTCATTAGAAGAGACTTTAACAATCCAGGTTTGTCGTGCCATACATAATATTCACGTTGAATACAGCCAATGTTAAATTCAATGAACTATAGTGATTACAGAAGCGACGTGTTCTACACATTCAGAAAAGGTGAGATTTCCCCAAATAACTTTAAGCGTCAGAGTGTTCTATGACTATATATTTCAGGTGAAAAGTGAATCTACGGTAGTCACACATACATGATTGGTTGGTATACAAAGTGGCCGGTTGAATACATATGTACCCGGGATAAGGTCACTTTAATTAAAGGCAGCAATTTAATTGCAGGTTTGGAGCGCTCTGGGAAGAGCTGTAGATTGCGCTGGGTGAATTATCTTCGTCCAGGCATCAAGCGTGGAAAAATTTCGCCCGAAGAAGAGGAGCTTATAAAGAGCATGCATCGTCTCCTCGGAAATCGGTAAGTGCAAAATCCTTGAATATATTTTCAGCGAGATTCTGATATATGAGAGCCACCATTGAATTTTGAATTTTGATGAGAAAGCCATAGCTTCATTTAAATTAGGGTTTCAATTTTAGTTTTTACGAAAGTAATAAATGGTTTCAAACTACGATAAAGTCATCATAGCTTATCGAGATGAATTTAATAATTATTCTTTACCTCACAAGAGTTATAGGATTGATGAGCTCGTAAGAAAATTTGTAATATAAAACCTAATATATGCAATTTTTTCGTATTTATGTTTAAATTTCTTTGAGAGATGTGAGATATTTGTTTAGTATGCTTATTTTCTTGAAGTTCTAGAAGGCTTTTATTTCAAGGATGTTTATGATATATTTATTTTTAGGGTTTTGTCAAAATTTTTATTTATTAGTATATATTTAATAAATTTATTTAAAATACATAGATTTGCACGTGAAATTAAAAATTTGATGAAAATATTAATGTTTGAAAATTATATATATAGTTTAGTGAGTGTAAAATTTGTAAAATTATGTTAAAGATAAGATGATTTTAAACATTGAAAATATAATATAATATATTTTTAATGGGTTAAATTTATTTTAATAGAATTTTCATATATATATATATAAATATGCTGGTGGGTGAAAGCAAATCTATTAGGTGGTAAATATTTAAATATTTAAAAATGTTTTTGAGCTGTTTTATATATTTTTTGTTCAATAATAAACATCATGTTTTTGTAGGTATATAACTTACTAAATTAACTCACTACAAAAAATTACATCTCAAATTATAATTGATTGATAATGCAATATGTAATGTCAATCTACTTGTTTCTAAGAAATGGAAGGTTTCATTGATTTTAAAATGTCCCAATTTTAATTTGCATCCTTCATTATGATTGAGATTACAAGGAAAATGGAAATATGCTATTTAAGAGAATCCTTTAGCTACTTTCTTAATTCTTTTCATAAGACTTTATAATTTTTTGTCCGTTGAAGAGGACCCCTTACCGAATACTAAATAAGAATGAGAGAGTCTCCCGAAACAATGAGAGAAGTTACCTTTTTTTGTTTGTCCATGTATTACTCCCTACTACCCCCATCGAATTTTCCAGGTTGATGGAAGTTGTTTTTAACTAACCAAACCTCCATAGTCTCAATATAAAAATAATGTTACAACATTTCTTCTTTCCAAAAGTTAATGGAATTAGCTTTGAATACTTCGAACTCATCAACAACATTTTGTTGATATAATTTTTGTCTCAATGTGACCTATAGGTTAAGAGGTGTGCCCCTTCAAAGTCTAACCAATTAGGTAGGGCCATGTGGCACCTCCGTGGTCAATGGTTAAACAAGGCATCCTTTGATAATGTTATGTGTCATCCAAAAATTGGTCACCTCGCCATTAGAAAAGGCCATTCCTTCATGTCGTGTGTCACACTCATATTGTGTCATTTCATTAGTCTTGCCACACCATTTGATCCACTTCCCCTATAATCCACCCATGGAATCCACATAGTCTTACCATAAATTCATGGCATTTACCACTTTAGCCTAGGTCATACAAACCACTGGGCTTGACCCCTTTATTACAATTCATCAATTTCCTTTGATATCCATATTCAGAGGATATTGAGGTGTACATGCATGTTGCATTATGACAAATTCACAAGACCCCCAGATTTTGACATCTCATAGATATATCTACACGTGGAACACCATTTGGGATTTTCTGGACTTGTGCCAAGCCATTTTTCTCAGATCTGTCAATACATCCATGAGCTAACATATTCGACTCTCATAAATTACTTTAGAGCATTGGGGCCCTTCCCATATCCTTTGAATGTGTTAAAAAATCTGCCTTGAACCTTATTTAACCCCTCAACATTTTCCCAATTGGCATGACTTCCCATATTACACAGGTCCATAAATGTACTAAGAGCTAGCTGACATTTGAGTGCATTTACAAAGTACACATCTACAAATGAGCTAATTCACTCATATGCTTGAATGTTTGACACTGCCCCGACGACGACTTCCTTTTACGAGTTGACTTCAAGAATCATGTATTTCTATCTCACCATACTCCTTATGAGTAAATTTCACCCTTCCACCTATGATTGTCCCTTGCATTCTACTTCTAGGATGCTCTCACAACTCCCATATGCATATCCTAGCATACTCTTCATAGAAAGCACACATTCCATGTCTATATTCCCAGTTTAGTTAACTTCCCCCTTTATTTATTCCCATCAACCTCTTTTTCTTCCAACTCCACATTTGCGTATTACATCTTAACCACACCAACATTCTCCATGAGGATAGACATAGTATGGGGTTTTTCCTTCACTCAAGGAATCCATATTCCACTTTCGTACATGTTGTGAAAACCATTAAAATGAGTTTTAGAACTCGTGGAATATTAAATGAATCACCTTGAGTCTATTGTTTTTAGTTACTCCAGCTTATACCTCTGAATCTATGTCCACTCCTCATAGCCTAGCGACACAATTTACAATTCCACAATTTTTAAATGAATTAAAATTCAAATTGACTTTTATAAGAGGTTTAGAAAAAACAATTGTAGTTGGCCAAATCAATCCCATGGTAGATGGAATATGCTTCAACTTAGCCGTTTCTTATGCATCATAAGCCACATGAATACCATGTAACTCTAAATTCCTTAAGGCCATATAGCACGCCTCCACATCCTCCCACCCCTAGTCATTATAGTTAATTAAAAAGCTTATATATATATATATATTAATTAATTATAATATACATCTCTGTACTTATTTACGTCCTAAGGCGTTCCTCTTGGAAGAACTCCCCTCCCATGCCACTTTGTACCTTCCTATGCCATTGATTTTTGTGTTAGACAATTAAGTTATTGTCTATCATCAAATGATTATTATAGCCCTAACCATCTTACGAGTAAATTGTTTGTTGTCAAGGCTTCCATTTTTTTAACTCCTCCCTATTCATCTTCTACAATTGTATCCTATATAGCATGTGTTCAATTTAACCTGAAGTCTACTGACAAGGTCAATTCATAGACTTATGTTTGACAATTTATCATTGGGTTTTCTTTGCTTTCTTTTATAACATTGAATTGTAGGATTTTTTTACACACGTGGAATTCGAGTACAAGAAATCTATAATATCCCTAACCGATTGACCAAATAATATTAGTAATACTAGTAGTAATAAATAAATAAATAAGCAGCATTAGCCAATGATTTTATCTTTTGTGCCAGCTAATTTCCCACAGTTTCTTCTGAGCAACCTAGCTATAAAAGGAAGAGGATCAAGAGGAAGGCATGGAATTTGGTTATCTCTCTATCGATATTTGAAAGATCAGACGAGTTTTCGAGTGAGGATTTTCAAGTCAGATCCTCAACATATCTTTGGTGGGATTTAATCTCAGCCTATTTAACAATCCAACTTTGGTGGTCCTTCCGATTACCCTAGTTGGCCGAGTTTTTACCTTAATTTTGAATTTGGAAGAGGTTTCGTGGATATTTTGTATGTGAAATTCAAAGTATGGGCTTGAAAGTTTATCTACAGATCCCTTAATATTTTGTAGCCAAAATATTTGATCAAGTTGACTACAAAGAAAGACCATTGTGTTCTATCTGAATACATTGCGGTGTGGAAGGATTGCTATTCATATGAGCATATCTCCAGAGTGAGGATTTAAGGAGCATTCAGATTATTCCCCAAGAACTAGAAGAGAGATATAAATAGAAACAAGGTCGAGCACCTATTGGTCAATCAACAAACTCCTCACAGCATCCATATCAACCTCCTTGTGATGCACACTCATTGCAGGACTGGCACAAATCAAACTACAGGCCCCTACTTCTCATGTCACCCTATTGGGTTGGCTCCCTCAGCACAGGGGAAGGCCAACAACTGCAGATTGCAGACCTGTGTCATAGAGATCGAAGGAAGGACTGCCCATGCACAATCTTTGCAATACTCTTGGTGAAGGATGCACCTGCGGCGCTATCTCCCACTATGTTTTCACCAAGTCGCTGCCATTGTATGCATTGTAATGCATGTTTATAGTTCAAAATCCATGGTATTTTTGACCCTTCAGTTTAGGAATATCCCTGGTCAAATTTTGTAATGTTGGGCTTAAATCTTAATAAAATTATAGCTCATGGATTCCATGTAGTTTCGTTTAATACTAATATTGGCATTATTCAGAATGGAGTTGAGGGTTATATTATATATGAATATGATGTTGTGAGGGTCACAATATTAAGTTTATTACATTGGAATTGTTATTTCTTATTAAGCACTAGATTTTTTTTATTTATTAAGCCTATTACAAAATCAATTTACGACCTTCTATGTGTTGGAATATGTAATTCCTACTTGTCTCAATTGTTTCTTTCTAACTAGAGGAGTTTGTTCCTAACTATGTTCCTAGATTTGTGTGTGGTTGAGATATTCTCTCAACCAACATATTGTATGTGCAACATAGTTTTCCTATCTTGACACAAAACTCTTGTATATGTGTAATATGATATTTGATTAATGAAGGTGAAGATAGTTTGCGCTATTGATTTCTTATCATGGTATCAGAGCCCTAAGGGCCTGGCCCCTCCTAGGCTTGGCCCATCTTGGGCTGAGGAAATAAGATAATATATTTGTATTGTTTTAATATTTTGTTTTTCCATTGGATATCTGTTGTGAGAATAAATCACTTTTCCATGAAAGACCCGCGTTCAAAGTAATAAGGTTTGTTGATATATCCATAGGTGTTGCGATTGTAGCGACAATTAGAATTGTAAAGAGGAAGTGATAAATGAAAGATTGGTGATCAATGCCTGTCACATTGATGAGGGATTGCTGAAAAATATAGAAGGCATGGCTTGGTGCGGAGAGAGGTAGATTTTTCACGGATCCAATACCTAAAACCCCATTGGTACAGTTGAGTTGGCAGATCCTATAGGTCTGAGATGCTCTTCCATGAGAATTCTGTGATTTTAATGTATGTCTAGTTTCATTTTACTTCATCCTTTTAATGGGCTTTAAACACCGGGGTTTGTTAAAGTCCTGTCGCTGTGGACACATAGTGTTCTAATTTCTGGACGATTTCAGTAACCGAGCTTCCTTTCTTCGGTAATTTTATTGCCTGTATTATGTGCGGAGTGGTTTAATTTAAAGAAAAATGGTTAGGAATGATTGAATAAATGGATATCTCAAGGCAATACTAGATTTTCGTGTCGTATTTACAAAGGTTGAGACTTGACCTACGCTTATGGCTGGTGATGGCAGAGGCAAACGTGCCTTCATTGGCCTTGAATTTATGGAGATGAGCGAAGCCTTTAACTTAAATGTTTCCCTTTCCAATCACAAGAAGTATATCAGGATGGAGCAGCAGAAGGAGAAGGGTGAACAGAACCAGGATGGAAAAATTGAAATTCACCCTCCTAAGAACGAGACTATCTGTATAAATGTCAAGAATAAAGCATATGTAAGTACAGGCATGTTTTCAGTTGTATATTAGTAGGGAGTGTCTCAATCATTGGTAGATAAAAGGCATCCCTTTCCCCTTGCTGGGGAGTGGGAGAATCAGGTCCCCTCTATCTCCCCCACCTAATGATATAGTGATAGCCAAAATTGGCTCTGCGATGATTTCTAGCCCAATTCAAAACACTGGACAAAATTTTTGAAGGGACACTTCAAGGCATAATGTTGATCCCTTATCAGATATTTCTCAGCATGATATGAACCTACCTTGAATCACTTCATCTGGTTTAGTAAAGACTACTTTTCGTTTTGGCTCGGCAGGATTCTAAAGAATATGTTGCAGTTTTCTTCACTTTATGCAACCCCTCAAATCTTCTGTAGTGATCAATTCCTCGTGGTGTTGACACAGAATGGATTGGGCCAATGGTGCGCAATGAAGATTTGTTGTGAAGGCATGGTTTTGAGGCATTAAACATCGAGCTTGGCAGTGGAAAAGCATTCAATTATCGGATCATCATGGGGAGTTAGCAAGTTGAAGATCTCACCAGATGTATTTCAACTCAATTCTTATGGAGAAGATCCGAGTTGTGTTGGATGATGGGGTGAATTCTATGGTTTCTTCCAATGGGGATGCGGTGGTGGCCCTTTCCAGACCTTGGGAATGTGTGTTTGTTCTACCTTACGCATAGTTCTATGGAGGTCATCAGTTTGAAATGGGTTCTAGTTAGCTTGGTGATGGACGAGCCATAACACTGTTGTAGTTGTGTTGTAGTCTCTTTAGTAATCTTCTACGGTGGTAGAATATGGTATTTATAAATGTTTTGGAACTAGAAGCATTAAGCCTAGTGCTATCACTCTAAAATTTTGCTAGATTTGTTATCTTGTGCCAAAGAAATATTAGAGGTAACCACAAACCTACTTTTGAGATCAAGATATAGCCTTGGCAATGCTTAGAGAGGGTTCTCTCTTTATGATTTAACTTTGTTTAGTTAATGGATTTTAGGCTATTTAATGAAGCTTTGATGAGGCTCTGATTTTGATTTTGTGGTGGAATTACTGACTTAGATGGATATAGAGATTTCCTTTACCATTGGGCTATGGGGTCAAGTCTCAAGAAAACAGGACTGAATCAAGTTCTAAAGATAATGTTTACAAGGCAACATAGCTGAGTAAATTCAGACCTTTTAGGCTAGATGGTGAAGTAGTTTTTAATCGGGGTCAAGGAGCAATTAAGGTTTCCTCAAACCAAATTATGAGGGAAATGGTAGAGCTCAATTGAAACTAGGGAGAAATGAAGGATTTCCTACTCTGGATATGAGCAGAAAATATTAAAATGATTAACTGTTCAAGACAGAGCGTACTTAAACAAATTACATAATAATATTCCAGCTACTTCACTAAATTTAGATAACATGCAAGTGCGTGAAAAAAATTAAGATAACAATTTGAAAAATAGAAAATACTTCACTGAAGTGGCCCAACACATGAATCCTATAATGCAATGTCTTTATTACTCAGTCCAGTATGATGACTTGAAAAAATGGTACAATGGACCCTTAGGTTTAAGATCAATACAACTATAGAAATATCAAGCAATCTGCCCTCTATACTTCAAATTATGATATATTTATACAAAAACTTATTACAAAATATCCCAATCTATTTTGGGAATTATTCTAGGAAAAAGAAATATCTTCATGCAAGAAGATAGAGACAGATATGTAGCTACTGCAATCTGACATTATTTATCAGGCTCTACTGTCAAACTTTTTGCTTCCTTTTCTCCTTCGTAGTTTTCCTTCCACACTAACTATTCGTTTTGCTTTTCCCTTTGACTGATAATCTTTCAACCAATACTCTTTAACCTAGCTGATCTGTTGCTTTTCTTTCACTGATCTGTACCTACTGTTTACCTTGCATCTTTACAGTAGATCATTTAATTTTCCCAAGTCTTTGTATCTGGTAATTTAATATTTACCGTTCTTCTACAGACTTCATCTACTTTTCTATATTTTTCAAAGGTGGGCTTTTTAACAAAAAGATGTTTTACCTTATGTTGGAGGTAAAATAGGTCCTCAAAAGTATGGTACAAAATTTTCCTGTAGGCATCCATTTCATAGAGGAATTATTGGCTTGATCTCTTGCCACTTCTCTGATTTTCTATTTATAGTCTTCATGTGCAATTAATCTGTCATTTATTACCAAGGGATTTGGTAGACCTTTTTGCCTCAAAGCATCAAATTTAACCATGAACCTGCCTATAGCTAGCTAGTTTGGTATTTTTCCTCAAGATGCATCATTAAGTTCCTCTTTGTGAGTACTTCCTTCACCTCTAGTATAGTGCTACTCTTGTCAGCTATGTCCAGCTCATGCAATTCATATTTATTCTTTGAGTTAAGGAATTAGATTATTCTTGGGGCTTCTTCTAGCATATCTCCAAGTTTGTCCTTAACTCTTCGAATTGCTTCTATAGCCTCTTTGACTAAATCATTTTGTTCAAAGATAACTTGTATAGATGGCCAAATACCATTGATAGAGTGAATGATATTGGCCCGTAGCTCTTCTTTTGCTTGGGCAAGTGGCTCCTTCAATGTTAATTCTTTTTCCAAGTTTTTTATTCTCTTAGTCAGCTTGTTTGACTTCTTTACTTCATTTTTATGCATAATCTGAGCCAGTTTCTTCTCATCCTCTGTACTTGTTGTTTGTTCCTTGAGTTTATTTATTTCATTGGTCTGAATGGACATGTCCTCCATGGCTTTCACCAATTTACTGGCTTCATCACTTGGATGAGTTGGTGTTGTTGTTGAACCTGTTTCCGATGTAGTTGTTGTTCCAACTAGAAGTGTTGTAGCTAGTGGGGTTGTGGGGGCCAATGAAGCTGCCAAAGTTAAAGGAACTGTTCTAGTAACTATAGGAATAGCAGTGGAAGTGGTTTTCTCAAGGCTAGCCTGTTTCAGCTATATCAAACTAACCAATTCATTTTCCATTTCTTTCATTTGAGCATTTAGATGAAGAATGAGATCCATCATTTCCTCCTGCTGGGTTTGGCTCTCTAGGAACTCCTTGGTTTGTGGATGTTTAGAAGGAGTCAAACTTAGTTGTTTGTTGAAAGAAACAATATCCTCATTTTCCTTCTTTATTAGTTTTTCTACTACCTTGATCTCACTTGAATTATATCCAATCTCAATCACCAAGTCTTCTAGTGACTTGATTTTGTTGTCCTTGGCTTGTGAGCATGCCTTTTCTAGCTTAAGCTGTGTTATGATGCTATCAAGTGAGATTTGAAGTTTGTGCACAATCATTGATTTATTAGTCATTGTGGATTAAACCATTTCACCTTCCTACTTATGGAATTCAATTTGGTCAATAGGGTGAACATGCCTAGCCAAAACTTCAAACTTTGTCTTTCTATAGTCTGTTGATGATCTAGGCTGCTGGACTGTAGGCTGCATAAAAGTCATTTTCATCTTACCAGTCTTAATGTCAAAGGTTGACATTAATCTATTTTGATTGGCAGGTGTTTGCTTGAAGTACTGGGCATATGTTTCAGCTTTTAATGCCTCATTCCTCAACTTGATTTCCTTGTACTTATCTTTTATATCTTTCTCTTTCTCCACTGGTTTACTGAATGAAGAGACTTCAATGCTAAGCTATTTTTCAATGATTAGAGTGTTTGAGGTGGAGGGCTGATGACTTTCCTTTGAAACTGTTGAACCTTTACTCTTTCCAACCATTGCGTCAGTATCAGTCATTTCAACAGTCTCAATGGTGTCTTCTTGCTCAGTTACAGGATTAAGCTTGGGTCTCTTCCTGTAACTAATTTTAAACCTGTCATCTGTAGTGTCCATCCAAGAGATAGAACCTTCTTCCCTGATTCATTTTACATTCCTATCCTAATTGGCTAGAGTATTTAGAATAGGAGTAATACCCATATGTTCATTTAGGGCCGGAACCTGGAGAAGTGAACTAGTATCAATAAGCTTTTCCACATCTATTAAAGTATTCACCACATCTATTAAACTATTCTCCAACCATTCTGCTGGTTGGCAAATCTTTCAATATCTCGCCTTGGCTCATGTATGAAAGGACATAACTTGAATTTCAGCCTTAGTTTGTTTATGACTCAATTATGGTCATACTACCACATCAAACTGTTTTTGAAGTTCATTGCTATAAGATTTTCTCCACGTCTTGTCCAACTTCCCTATTATTACAAATAAAAGGGCCAAATTGGTTTTTGATCTTAAACTGAGTTTTCTTCCTAGATGATAGAAAATTAACCTCATTAGAGTTTATGATCTACCTAAAATACTATAATGCAAATATCCTCATGGGGAGGTATTTGGGCAGCTTGTAGGGAGTGAGTTGGCAACCATATAGTCTGATTTCTGTGTGGTCTTCGTATAGATACCAATATCCCACTCTACTATTTTTAGCCAACTGTAGAACTCTCTTAATCTAATCATTGATCCTGCGTTGATAGCTACTAGTCAGCATGTTTACATTTGGATGAACAAATGAATCAATGAGCTCTTTACAAGTAAAAATAGTGGAATATCTTTGGATCAATGGTATCGAAAATATCATAGATCCTAGATGGCCCTTAGTGTCTAACTTTTGGATGCTGGCTGGAAATTTGTCTAACAGAAAATATAGTAACATGTGAAACAATACTCATGAGTATTTGAATACTCTCTCATTTGGAAATCTGATCAATTGTTCATGGATTCTATCGGCCAAGAACTAAGAAAAGTTGTAAAATGTAGCTGGAGGCTTGCCTAGAAAAAAATAGAAAGGAAAGAAAGTATAACCTCATCCACATGCTCATCAGTGGTGTGCCCTAGAATATAAGAGAGCATGGTTATAATTTGTCTGGTTCTCTCTGACAAGATGGTGGCAGCATATGGAGTACTATCTATAGGAGTATTAGACTCTTCTATGTTGAAAGTTTGAAAGATTTGGGATTTCTTAGGAAGGTCTAACTTTGTGTAGAGTTTAAGTAAGGCTTCAATGGAAAGTGGCATCTGTTTTTGGCCTCATTGGATTTGCAACATTTGATTTATTGACTCTGCAAGAATAGTGAATAAAACCTGTTAGTCAGGGGAGACTATAGCTCTTTGACTAGGGACATAGTAAGCTTGGAAGAAGTGGATGATTTATGGGAATAGGTGTACCTATAGGAACAAGTATTTGAGAAAATATGATTCCCATAGGTGAATGCCATCATTTTGGTTTAGGAACTTATATTTACTCTAGCAGCGGTGTTCCATTAGGTGGCTAGGGGAAACCATGTCTTTAATTTGAAATTCTTCGTTGGCTAATGGGAGGTGGTCAATATATAGGTGATGGGTTTGTAGGGATATTACATCCAGAGTGCATTGGGAAGCCATAATTTGGTTTATTCAACTGAATTTCTTTTTCTCTAGCTTTGGGAGTAAGGTCAGAAGGTCTGGAACAATGGGGAGGGTAATTATAGTTTGTAGAAAAGGCCTTTTGGATTCACAATAAAGTTTTCTTTAGTCTAGCAAGGTTCTTTAACTAATTTAATTAATTAACTTTTTAATAATTACTGTGCAGCTTAAATTACAGGGTCGTTCTGGTTGTTTCAAGAATATCTGGAAATTGACGATTTGGTATGTAGACAGGGTTCTGTGGTAGCAGTAGAGGTTTGTGAGGGTTAAATTATCTATTTGTTGCTTTAATTTGGTGTCTACAGCACCTTCTGGTTGCAAAAAGTGGTTAAAATGGTTGCACAGAGTTTCAAGGTGTCAGAATTGGTTAACAAAGGTCTTTAGTAAAAATGAGTGAAAAGAGCAAAAGGGGGCTTTTTCATCCTTTTAACCAACAATGGTTACTTTTTGGTGTGAGATTTGATAAATGAAGAGTGGGCGGTTTTTTTTTACGTGGTGAGGTGGTTTTAGGCCACATCACACCACTTTTGGGTGGAGGGCGGTATTTTTCGCGAGCACGCGATATAACGTGGTTCCGCCACATAACAAAATAATTTTCAGCCAAAACCATCAATCTGGCGTGCTTTTGGACTTTTAGTTGTCGGATGATGAGATGTGCGATATGGATGCGTGTCATTGGATCTGGAGGTAGAAAAATGGAGGGCTATCACACATCGAAGTTGCACAGATAGAGCCGGCAAGTGGGGTTGGGTTTTAATTACGATGAAATTTTATTAATTAAAAAGTAATCACGAGATTTTAATATAAGCAATTGGTTAATAAAGGCTGGGAACCATGGGTTGTACATCGGAGGTTTTAACTATACACCAAGGTTTGGTGAGTTAAAAGGGTTTCGGGGAATTATGACATGGGGGACTTTAAATACATAAAGAGGGAATATAGGAAATAACTTTGAATAAAGGAGTTTAATGGGTTGCTAAGGGAAGAAGGGGAATTAATAAGGGGGGAATGTATTATTTTGTGATGGGAATGGGTTTCGAACTAGGGAAAGGGGTTTTGGGAAGGGGGAATGATTTTTAAAGGGTATTGTCTAGGGAAATGTGTGAAACCAAGGGAAAAAAAGGTCAAAATGTAGGGAAAGGTTTTTTACAAGGGGAAATGAAGAGGGAGGGGTGCTTTGGAACAAAGAAAGGGACAACATTAGGGGATGAAAATTAATGAACGGATAACGAGGGGAAATTAATAAATTATTTATGTGGGGGTTTAGTGAAATGAGGGGAAATTAGTAAATAAGCTTTAGTGAATGTCCTTTCTCTTTGACAATTCCTCCTGTACATGAAACATAGGATTAAGCATGATGAAGGTGCTTTTGACTTCGTAACCTTGTGCACTTGCAAAAATTTTTCTACCTACCCTTTATTTACCCTAGCATTTTCTCTTCATTCCTTGGGTGCATTTGAGCTTGCTGACACTTCATTTCATTCTCTTTGATAAGTAAACTATCTAATTCTAACCTTATAACTTCAATTGGCTTAGATTAAACTAATGAGCTCATTATTATTCTCTACCTAACTACTAATCTACCAAGATTAAACAGTTTGGCTATTTCTTTATTCTCTATCTATCAACATAAAATTTAAAGCATGAATGAATCAAGTTTAAACTACTTTGACCATCATGGATTGTGGCATTTTTAACAAGTTTCACAGAATATTATTTTTCAAAGCACAGTAAAGAGGAGTGGCATTTGAATTTGCACACTTTCATGATCCATTCTTATCTATTTTTGGAGTTCTTTCTTTTAGTCCTTTGATTATTCTTTTAGTACTTACCCTCTTTACATTTTTTAATTTATTTTAATATGGGAAAACATTTTGCAGAAAGCAAAAGTATGTACAATATTACAAGACTTAACATACCCAATTCAAAATTATGAATCCTATTATTATAGGACCCTAACACCTAGCTAACTGAATGCAGTGTTTTTTTTGTTATAATTAGCTACTCTAGCAAATCATGTAGGTGAATCCAAGACAATTAAAATAGAAAAAGGAATAAGAGACCAAAAGTGCAGTAAATATTCATTTTGTGCAACAATGACATTGAAAATTAGGTGATAATGGACAATTACATTAAAGTTTGTGTGTGATTTTATGGAATATACTCCCTAGCATGATGTATTATGAGCCACACATATTAATTGTAAACAAGTCTAGGACGTTTTGTAGTGGTCTTTATAATGTATGTGCCTGGTAATGCCAAAAGTTGGAGTTGTGTTGTAAGCCTTGAAAGGCATATGTATCCCCATACAATTTGTGGTAATCTAAAAACCACTTTTTATTTGCAGTGTCGGCTTGTGGTAAGCCAGAAAACACATGTAAGAGTGAAGTGGGCTAGAGATTCCTCTTGGCATGGTTTAGGGTTAGCCAAGAAAATCCTCGGCCTGATTGAGTCGAGTCTTTCTTAAGCCTTAGCGGCTGGAGCCCCCTAGTGGCAGGGTTGTGGCCCAGAGTGGCTGGAGTGCCCTAGTGGCAAGTTTGTATCCTAGAGTGGTTGGAGTGCCCTAGTGGCAAGTTTTTGGCCTACAGTGGCTGGAATGCCCTAGTGGCAAGTTTTTGGCCTAAAGTGGCTAGAGTGCCTTCATAGCTGAGTTGAGCCTTGGTGGTTGTGTTGAGCCTTGGTAGTTGTGTTGAGACTTGGTGGCTAAGTTGAGTTGTTGTGGCTGAGAGTCCTTGGTGGCATGGTTGAGGGTGATCCGATAAAACCCAGAGAATGGTTACGGGTAATAAAATAAAACCCATGATGATATTGGCAGGGGATTTATAGGTACAGGTACATGTATGCAATTATAATGGTTGACTGAACCATGTATGTAAAGGGAATCCTAGTACATTAGCGGTTGTAGTGGTTATCACCCATGCATTGCGGTGGATTGTTGCTCCTTTATGTTGACATCAACATATTATTTTTTTATCTTTGACCACAACTAGGATTTGCAGATTGATATAGAGAGATGTACTCATTAAGGGGCAGTGTTGGAATATGTAATTCCTACTTGTCTCAGTTCTGTCTTTCTAACTAGAGGATTTTGTCCCTAACTATGTTTCTAGATATGTGTGTGCTTGAGATATTCTCTCAACCAACATATTGTATGTCCAAGATAGTTTTCCTATCTTGAGACAATACTCCTGTATATATGTAATATCATATTTGGTTAATGAAGGTGAAGATAGTTTGAACAATTGGTTTCTTATCAGTACGTCATTGTGTTTGAAATGATAAGGCATACAAATTTTAGGGAAATAGTAAATTGTTAAGCTTGGCATTGAATTGCGATGTATTAGAGTTTTTACGCTTAAGTTGCCCCTTCTTATGTATTTTTAAATCCTTCTCTCATGCCGTGGGACGGAATTCTCACTAGAATTGTGCTTTTAACCGTCAATTGGGCAACTGCAAATCCACTGGGAGGGTTTCTTAGGAGTTTTAGAATGTTTTGTTCATTATTCTACATGAAATTTTGTGGCCAGGGTGTATTCCATACGAATGGGGTTTTGGTTCAGTTAGTTTTCAGGTCAATTACCATGGAGAATCACCCCCATTAGGGCTGAGAAAAATGGATGAAGAAGATGTCAATATTGTCAGATTGGCCAAGCAAGTTGATTATGCTATGCAGGATGATGATAAAAAAATTTTGCAGGGTTTTAATGTGGCTGTGGGTGTTCATGTCACCATGAATGAGGCTTCTTCCAAGCAACCATTTTTTTGTGGACTTTTATTTTTTCTTGCTTTTGGTTTTATGAAATCCTAGAATGGGTTTATGATATTTTGGGCTATGTTGAACTCTATTTGAGTATCAATTATCAAGGTTGTTGTAGTCCACATTAAGTAGTGGGTTGGGGAGGAGTCATTGCTCATCTACAAAGGGATTTATATTTTCGAGCAACTCTACAAGCAAAGATGCATGGGAATTGCTCCATATGAGAATAGACTTGGTTGTTTGACATAATATGCTAATTCCTGAGAACTCTGATTTGTATATGTCACTAGTGAAGGGCTTCACCATAGCTGCTGGAGGAGGGGAATCCCAATTTCAATGGAGTCAAAATGTTACAAACATTCAAATGGTGGATCAACGAATCCCAATTTTAGTGGAGAAAAATGTTACAGACTTTCAAAACGGTGGATCAACCTTTTCTGTCTTCGATTCTAGTTACAATAATCCTTAGCACTACCAGTACAGGCCTGGAAAGCCTCATCCAAATCCTGAAGATTACAAAATTGCCACTCACCAAGTTCATTTTTTCTTTTTACACATATTTCATTGTTGTCTTTTTTAATTTATTCTCTAAAATATACTACTTTAACAATATTATTGCAGGATGCTATCAAGCCCCAGTATGGAAGAAATGTTTCCTTTCCTACATTTTTATGAAAAAAATTAGATCTTGACTTTGTCAAATTACACAAAATAAAAAAAAATAAGTTATATATATTCCTTTAAAACTGCAAATACAAAATTTGTAGTTTTATTTAATTTTGAATCAAAAAAAAGTTACTCATATCAATTTTACATTACAATTTGATAGAATTACACCTATCATATGTAAATTAATAAGGTTCTGAGACTATGGATCATGTCAATAAGCCTTGAAATTTCTCTACTACTATTATTCTGTTAAGCCTCTAATGATGTAGAGCATATGAGAAGCCTCTTAACTATATGGAAATTGCATTTTATGTTTAAATATTGAATGTATAAAAAAGCATAATTCAATAAGCCTTGAAATTTCGAGGATACTGGAAATTGTATTTTATGTGCTCTTATTCGGTTAAGGTTCTAAGGATGTATAACAAATTTCAAGGATACTGAAAATTGTGTTTTATGTGCTTTTACACTGTTAAGGTTCTAAGAATGTACAGAAAATGATTAATATTGGAACTTATGTATAGCAAAGGCTAAATCTTCAAACTTTTCGGCTGGGAAACTTGTGTTTTATGTTCATCAAATATTGAAATTATAAAAAATTTAATTTATCAAATAAAAAATAAAAAATATGTTGTTGCTTTAGGTTTGCGTAATATTAAAAATATTGTAAAAAATGTGTTGATTTTGGTCCATGTAATATTAAAAGGATTTTTGTTTTTAAGGATATAATTTTATTTTTTAAGTGATTGGATATTTTTAATTTATAATATATTTGTAATGGAGTTGTTTTTAGTGCCACTTTTTAGACTTTCGAGTGCTGGAAAAATTTGAGTGTTATTTAAACTAGCTTTTCTATTGTATAAATGGATTCAGCACCCTGAAAAACACATATGGCACCTTGATTGTGCTGGGGTTACCTATTAAAAGGCAACTCATATTTGTAATTGAGATAAATTTAATAAAAGTAATATATACAGATTCCAACTTCACAACTTTGCAATAATGTTCAAACTAAGCTAGGTAACAAAATTAAGAAAGGAAAATGGAAAAAAATGAAATGAAATAAACTAAAAAAGAAATTTGGATTTTTCAACAATTAGTAATTAGTCATTGTATAAAATTTAAAACAAACAATAGATTTCCTTTTAAAATATTCAATAATCTTGAAATAAATTTTTAAATAATTACTTTTTCTTTCATAAACTATAATAGAAAAAATAATAACATACCAAAAAAAGATATTCAATTAATAAAGTTGGATATAAATATATTAATGTATATTTGAGATAGATACATTATTTTATTTTCATGATCAAGTTAGTTGAGTTAATCTCTTAACCATAAGAATCCCCAAAAGGGGTAAACACTCTTGAGGTGCAAATCGCTTTTAGAGTGAAAAGAGATTATTTTATAAATTTCACATCTTTATATATAAAAGTGTTCACAATTTTAATTGTATTAAAACTTTGATTTAATCTCCATAGGATAAGTGCGAAATATTTTTAGTAGTAATGAGAGAAGGTTTTCATATATCTCAAAAGTATAACCTTTCATATTTTAAATTTAATTGAAAAATGTTATAAAATTAAGTTAAAATAAAATATGTATAAAATAATTCTATTGTAAAATGAGTTTTGGTTTTTGGGCTCGTATACTGGTAAGCCATGTTATTGTCACATGGTAGTGTAACAAAGCCTATTTACAAGTTAATAATATATATGGTAAAACGTGAAATGTTATAAAATTAAGTTAAAGTAAAATATGTATAAAATATTTGGATTATGCAATGCGGTTATTTTTTTTGTCATATTGTATTGATAAACCATGGTATTGTAACAAAGAATATTTTTACGTTAATAATATCCATGGTAAAGTAAGAGTAAATATCCATGGTTAAAAATATTTTTATATTGTATGTTAATAATATTTATGGTAAAACAAGAAATGTTATAAAATTAAGTTATAAAACAAGAGGGGAGGGGCTTCACAAGTTTCCTCTAAACTAGATAGATTTATTATTTTAGAGAACCTCTTTCTCCCAGGCCCTGCCGTGATAGATTCTATTCTTCCCTTTGGAGGTTTGGACCATTGGCCTATACTACTGGAAGCCACTTTTATGGGTGCGCCAAAAAACAGACCTTTCAGGTTTGAAAATGCCTAGCTCTCTCACCCTGAATTCACCACTAATATTGACAAATGGTGGAGAGAGGATCTATACATACAAGGCACTAGAATGTTCCTACTCCAACAGAAACATAAACATATCAAATCTAGGCTTAAAGATTGCGACAAAAAGGAATTTGGAAATATATTCAAAGCCAAAAGAGAAGCTGAGCAGAAACTCCATGAGATTAATCAGATCAACATCACAAAGCGATTTACTGAGGAGTGGAAAAAGATAGTTGACTCTTTGCAAGAAGAATGGGAAGATAGGTGCTTGCAAGATGAGATTTTCCGGATAGAAAAATCAAGGATACAGTGGATTAGAGAGGAGAAATAAACAAGAAGTTCTTTCATAAATCCACCATGGATCACAAGGCACACAATAGAATAAAAAAGCTCAAATATTCTCAAGGGAGAGAACTCGTCTCTCACAAAGACATGGAATCTGTTCTGGTACAACATTTCCTCAGTAAAGAAGAGGAGCCTCTGGAGGATAGATCCAGGTTCATCAACCATTTCACTTAGTATATCCCTCATCTGGTTACCAAAGAGGACAACAAAAACCTTATCACGCCAGTGTGGGAAGACGAGGTCAGTGAAGTGATCAATGAAATGCAAAATGGAAAAGCTCCATGCTCAGATGGATTCAATGTAGACTTCTTCAAAGCTCACTAGAAAACAATCAAACAGGATATCCTTGAGGTGGTGGAAGACCCAAGAAGATCCAAAAAGGTTCTTAAGGCTTTTAATGCTTCCTTGATAGCCTTCATCCCAAAACAGGAAAAACCCATGACTCTGGATGGTTTTAGAGCCACAACTTTATGCAATGTGGTGTAAAAAATTATTTCCAAGGTGATCGCCAATAGAATCAAGCCCCTCTTACTAGCTCTAATCTCAGAGGAGCAAACAGGCTATGTGGAAGGAAGACAAATCCTCAATAACATCATCTAAGCGCATGAGGTGGTACACTCTCCCAAAAGCAACAAGCAAGCTGGTATAATCATTCAGCTTGAACTAGAAAAAGCTTACAATAACCTAAGTTGGTCTTATATAAGGGCAGTTCTAAGAGCCTATGGCTTTGACCAAAACTAGATAAGATGGGTATGGCACTAGTTACCATGACCAATTTTTCTATCCTGCTTAATGGCGCTCCTTCAAGACTCTTCAGACCCTCTAGAGGTCTTAGACAAGGGGATCCGCTCTCACCCTTCCTCTTTCTTCTCATGATGGAAGGGCTAGGAAGAGTGATTAAAGTGACAAATGCTGAAGGAAGAATCCAGGGTATCAAACTCACCTTGGATGGAGTGGCAAATACTCATCAACAATTTGTGGATGACACAATGCTACAAGGCATACCCACAGTGAGGGAACCCAGAACGATCAAACATATTTTGAATGACAAAGGTAACAGAGACAGAGGTAAGCCTCAACAAATAAAAAAAAAAATCTTTAACACTGACATTGCTATTCAGAGAAACATCACCAAAATTCTTGGATTTCAAAGGGACCAGCTACCTTCCAAGTATCTGGGCATACCTTTCACAGATAAACCTCTATGCGAGGAAGTGTAGGAGCCAATAATAAATAAAATTTAGGATAAGATCAGAAAATGGAAATGTAGGTCTTTGAATTAGGTAGGGCACCTTGTACTCACATAGGCTATCCTAGAGGCAATTCCCATGTCCATGCTCTCAGCTCTTCCTGCTCCTAAAGAAATTAAGCAACAGATCAGGAGCATACAAAGGGATTTTCCATGGAACAGAGAATAAGAGAAAAAGAAATGGGCTTTAGTAGCTTGGGACAAGATCTGCAAACCCTAGAGCCATGCTGGCTTGGGGCTTCATGATCTTGAAACCCTTAGCAGAGTTTCAGGAGCTAAACTCTAGTGGAGGTGGATAAAGGAATCAGAAACTACCTGAGCTAAGCTTTGGAAACAAAAATGTGACAAGAATTGGTAGGAGAAGGATCATATTAGTATTTCAGGGCATATTAAGGGCTCACACATTTGGAAACTTGCCTGGGAAAATAAAGGCATTGTTTAACAACATAGTTTCTGGAGATTCAAGCTAGGAACCTAGCATAATTTTTGGAGGATAAATAGCAACAGGAACCCATCTTGTACAAGGAGGAATGAGTAGCTCTAGAAAATGACATAGACCACAAAGGTGTGCTTATGGTAAATGACTTTTGGGACTAGGTAAGGAACAATGGAAAATGGAGGATTTGGAATGATCTAGGCCACAATGAGGAGAGCCCTCTGAAAGCCAAGGTAGACTCTCTTACTCAGGATCTAGAGCATAGGAGGATTCTAGTATCCTCCTTTCCTGATCAACTAAGATGGGGAAATAACATCGAAGGAAACTTTAACCTCAAACAAGCTAAATAGGAAGTAATAGGATTTAACTACCTAAACCCTGATCCAGTTTGAAAGAATCTTTGGAAAAGCCCCCATTGGATAAAAATAAAGCTATTTATTTGGCTAATTCATCAAAGGAAAATTTGAACTTGGGAGAACCTCCTAAAAAAGGCATTACAACTTCCAAATGTTACCTTTGTGGCCCACAAAAGGAGACGATGGATCACCTTCTCAACCTCTTCCCTTTCATCTCTATCGTGTGGGAATGGGTGGCCTCCATATCTAGGCACACTAATAGGGATAGACTTCACATCTCCAACACTTTGAAGAATTGGAGGAAAAAATTCTCAGGGAATGAAATCATTAATAAAGCCTGGAATCTGAATCCAGGCTTTTTCATATGGTAGGTTTGGAGAGAATGCAATGATCGAATCTTCAAGAACAAAGAAAGAAAGCCCCAACATATAATTGATCAAATTTTAAGGCAACTCAAAGACACAATGCGTAGTTTGTTCAGGAAAATTTCTAAGGACCCTCCCCTACCCAAGGATACGTGTTTTCTACTGCATTTGGGTCTCCAGTCTATAGGCCCATAGGGCATAATCAAAGGTGTGCGCCAATTGAATGTAGATATAAATATTTGGAAGCCACCTCCACATGGCTTCTTAAAGGTCAACATAGATGGAGCATTTAAGGGAAATCCAGGGTTAGCTGGTTTTGGGGGTGGTATAAGAGATGAAAAGGGTTAAATAAAGGAGATCTTTCATGGCCACTTGGGGAAGGCCACTAATAATATGGTGGAACTCATGGCCTCAGAGCAATGCTTGGAAATATTGGTGGATTCAAATTCACACAATGTCATCATTGAAGCATATTCATAATTGATTATTAGAGTGTCTAAGAAAATATGCAATGGTACATCACCAGATAAAGTGTCGAAACACTAGAGGCTATCACGGGTCTTTCACCATATCTACACTCACCTGCAAACCTTATGAACTGTAAGCTTTGTCCATGTGAAAATAAAAGCTAACATGTTAGTTGATCGTTTGGCGAATGAAGAAGTGATTTATAAGGAAAGGGACACTCGGCACATTTAGGAGTTGTTACCACCAGTCAAACTATTAGAGGATTGTCTCTATCAGGGTGCCAAATATAGGGATCGATGGATTGACAGGATGGATCGAGGAGGCTCAAGAGACAGGCGAGAGGATAGGGAATCCTAAATTGTTTGTCTGTTGGGTGGCAGCAATCCGTAGTTTGTATCGACATTAGTATTCCATTGGATTTGAGCGGTTTTCTATGATTAGCGAAGGAAGACCAAGGATACACTGGGGTGAGGACCGATTCTAGAAATTTTGCAGGTTTGATCAGCCATCGATCACTCTATGGATCGATGGTTATCCTTTGATTAATGAAGTATGGTTATATATGAGTGTCTGTGTGTTAAACAAAGTTTGGCAAAGAAACTTGGGTTTAAGCGTAAATCAATTGTTAAGCAGAAGATCAATGATGTAGGCAAAAAGGAACAACAACTGTTCGATGGGATAGATCTACAGTCTTCACATGGCGGAAGACCGCGAAAGTTAACTCATGAGGGAAGTGGTTTCTTGAACCTTAAGTGGTATTTTGGGCGTGGTCTAAGTGGCAATCAGTTTTTCAAGGAACACCTTCGATTCCACTCATCAAGCGACATGTAGCAGCAAGGAGGTGAGGTGAAACCAATTTTCAAGCGGTTAATCCTCATGATACTTGTCTGCTCAAAATCATCGTGGACCAATGGATCCAAAAAGTGTAGTTCAATGGTGGAGGTTATGTCGTGGAAGTTGTTTAATCGACAATAGGAGGAAGGAGATGTAGTTGGATTGTGATATGCCAATTTGTGATTAAGCGATATGTCGATAGCCATTGAATCAATGAAAGAGATGGATGGGAGGGATCATGTTGATCAAAGATTGGTGTTCGGAGAGTGCAGTGAGAAGGTGATGGACCGGATGTGTGGACCCCTGAAATTTTATGTTTGTTGGTGTAAATTGTTTGAAGTCTGACCTTAAGTGTTGCGGGTCAGGTTTCTATAAATTTCCTGTGTTATAGAACTGATCTGAATCTTGTTATAGATATGATCTAAAAATATAAAATAATATAAATAAACCCAAGAATAACAAGATATAGATAAATGCTTCACTTTATTGATCAAACCCTTAAGGTAGTGCAACACCATACATTCACTCCTTAAGAAAGGAGAACACTCCAAAAGCCATATGCTTGTTCATACAATAATCCTTGAAACCTCTCAACGGGGAGTCTCTAACCTCTATATAGGCCTCATACATACAATACCATGGGTAATTACCATGGTTCCCTAAATACCATCTATCTAATACCATGGACTTATTACATTATTGTTAACTACTTGTGGTCTCTTACATGATATGGGTTAACCACCTTATTTATTACTATGGCCCATCCCATTATTACATTATTCCCTTGGGTACCTCCCTTTGTACAGCATATTATCCCCCCTAGGTATACTGCATTCCACCGCCCTTAACATGTTTCATCCCCAAAACATGGGATGAACACAAATGATAAGATCTACTCAAAAGAGTAGTACACTGGTACCATGCACGTGCATCTAGCCATCACAGAGAAAGGTGAACCATCGATCAAGCTGGTGCCTCGCTTGCTTGAGATGGAAGTTGGCCGTTGTGGCTCTTTTCTATGGATCATCGCTCCTCCCTATTTGTCATGCTGGGGTTGTTGTCCTTGCGGCTAATTTGTTGCCATCTTGTTGGTTTTTTTCTTGCAGGGTGATGTGAGTGGTGATATATTGAAGTTTTAACCCACGATTTATTTTTCTTTAATTCACCACGTAATGGAGCCTAATTGGTAGCTGGTACATGTTGTGGCGTCTTTTGTTGTTGCTTATCTTCCAATATTACTTCAACCACTGAGTCCTCATCTGATTTATCAGTACCTGTAACCTTTTCTACTTCAACCTCTATTTGTGTTTGATTCTCGATCATCAAAGACTCATCATCTAATGTTTAAGTGTCATTAGAGCTTTGTGCTTCTGCCTCCATAGTCCCTGTTTGGGTCTTAATGGAAATATCCTATAATGTAATTTTCTTCTTTTTATACCAGAGCTTCAAGAATTTCTTCTGCACATTAATATCGATAATACCCACGTAATCCATCTAAGGATATCCTAAAAAAAAATCTATGTTATCCTTATCTAAAGTGTAAAAATCACAATGCAACACATATTTATCCATCGAAAGCTTTAAATCTTTATAAACTTGCGCATCCTCATCATTAACCTACATTTTTTCAATGTGTTTTGCTGGCACTTGCAATTTTTTTAACAAATTGACATTTATGAGATTTTTCTTGCAACTAGAATTTATAGGCACAATGATCTTCTCCTTTTGAATCAATCCATGAACCTGCAATAAGGAGATACCAGCAGAAAATAACCCTTTAGGTTTCTTGGTTTCCTTGTTTCCTGTAAAAATAAAATATTTGGTAGGTTGTGTGTCTTTCTGTGTGAGCTTAGTAAGAGGACCCACAAAATTAGATTTATGGTCAAAGTGGTCACAAATAGATTTTGCGAACATCTACCAAGTAGTTGTCCTTGGATGGCATTTTTGTTGACACTGCCACCATTGCCATCTTTCATGGTCCAAGTACATGATTCCCACACTTAGCTGAGTCACATCATCTATGATGTGATTCAATGTGAAATATTTCTCCATTTGTACTAGCCATGTGGTTGAATGAGAGCCATCGAATTTATAGAAGTCCCTCAGATTCTGATCTAGGCCCACCATCACAAAAAAATTTGGTGAAAAATTGAAATGGCCACAATTCAGTCAATATTGCTAGAATCCCTATTATGACCTTTTTTTGGAAATGGAACAACCTTTCTACATCTTCCCATGTGATATAAATCCCAATCTACGCACTGGAATTTCCTATTTGCGCTGCAACTATCTCGCCTTCACAAAACATTTCTAAAAAAACCTAGTTTTAAATTAGCGATATCTCCCTCATCCGGACTCCGATTCGACTAATTTTTTTTTTTGAAATTGGGTATTTTTTCACAAGTAATCTAGATCTGTAATTAGATTCTATAGATTTTGTATCAGAGTCTACAGATCTACGTCGCAAACTCGCTGCCCCAAAAAATGTCTGCGATAGCACTGATTTTTAAATCAGCGAGATCTCCTTCATTCGGACTCCGATTCAATTGATTTTTTTTTAATGGAGTATTTTTTCATCAAAAACGCAGATCTACAATTAGGTTTTGTAGATTTTTCCCCAAATCATACAAATCTGATCTGCAAATTTGCTACCCCGAAAAATGTCTACAACACCACTGATTTTTAGATCAACGATATCTCCTTCATTTGGACTCCGATTTGGCTGACCTTTTTTTGAGCTTTGATTATTTTTCACAAACAATCCATATCTACAATTATATTTTTCATTTTCCCACAAAACCTACAGATATGATCTCCAAACTCGCCACCCCAGAAATTTCCTGCAAAAAAAAAAAAAAAAAAAAAAAAAAATTCTCCACTTTTTCCCAGGAAAGTGCTCTGATATAGATAAATGCTTCACTTTATTGATCAAACCCTTAAGGTAGGGCAACACCGTATATTCACTCCTTAAAGAAGGAGAACACTCCACAAACCATATGCATGTTCATACAATAATCCTTGACACCTCTCAACGGAGAGTCTCTAGCCTCTATATAGGCCTCATATATACAATACCATGGGTCATTACCATGGTTCTCTTAATACCATCTATCTAATACCATGGGCTTATTACATTATTTTTAACTACTTGTGGTCGCTTAAATGATATAGGTTCACCACCTTATTTATTACTATGGCCCATCCCATTATTACATTATTCCCTTGGGTACCTCCCTTTGCACCCCATATTATTCCCCCTAGGTATACTACATCATGTGTAATTCACATATTCTCATAGAGTGAATGGTTCCGACTTTTAAGGTTTTAAAGCCAATAACGCTTCCGATAGGTTTTGTGGGCCATAACCCATAGGCCTCTGGATTGAGTTTTGGTAAACGAAAGGGATTTTGGTTTACCCTGTAACATATGTATTGTACTAGTTCGGTTAATAGAAGGCTCCATTCTTACTTAACAAAAAAAAAAATCAAACATTTGAGTGGAGCATAACTTGAATGTCTTTTTGTATCCTTTGCATAATATAATTCCTTGTAGTAAGTAACATATTTATCATAGGTTACTTACCAGCACAATTTAAATATAACTAGAAATTGCACCAAAATTTGTGAAGCAAATGTCGTAAGTCGATAGCATAAGAAAAAAGAGCATAGATGAAGATTTATTCCTTGTCATAGAAGTATATTGGTCGAGGGAACACGCACCTCTATTTTTGAGCAAATGCCTACTTATCCTTTTGAAGTAGACATTCCCCATTGGTTCAACTTTGAAAATCATATCATTGTAGTATTTCATTTCCCAAAACAATGCATTGTCATCTGTAAGGGCACCATCACAGACATAAACAAGACTGGCGATATCATAACTTATTAGCATTTAAATGAAAAATTGATAAGTTGTCGTCGGAAACAGTGAAATATGAAAAGATAGGGGAAAAGTTTTAAGTTACTTATTCAGAGATGCATATGGATCAAGTGGCTTACAGTTGAAGCTGAAAATTTAGGTCAAGTTGTTGAAGTTTGGATGTTGAGCAACACTATTTCAATCACTGTAATTCATCATGTAATTGAAATTTGTGATAGGATTTTCACTCTCCAATACTTTTTGTAGTTGAGCTTGACATGGCAATGTATTCTAATTGGGCACATGTAAGAAATGCACTCTATGAGAGGACATGTATTTATATTAGTGGGTGTTTGTACACCCAAACTCGTCAGATGTGTGGGATATCTCCTATAATAGATTGAAAGAGCCTGATATTTGTATCTTGTCAATTGATTCAATTAAAAAAGAAAAAATTAAGAGGACTCTTCCAAAGTGGATAGGGTTAACATACTCAATACAAGCCCTAGAAGAATTGAGATTGTTGTGGTAGCCACAAGAACGTGTAGGGAAAGAGACAATAGTGTCATAGTTTTGACATAACAACTGAGATTCCTCTTCGCAAGACACTATGGTTATATACACATCACATTCTAGGTCAATGCAACAAAACAAAATTCGCCACGTTACATTTATTTCATAGGAACTCTAAATTCAAACTACTCTCAATTTCATTAATGAATTAATCATTCCAATTTTATTAATTACTAATCCATAAAACATGGGATGGTCACTATTGAGTTTTGCTTGAATTGTTAACTACACATAACATAGGGTTTTCCTTTTTAAGGAATGTAGATCTAAAATATTATATTTTTGCTACTTACTTTCATTTGGAACATTATTCTGGAGTGCGTTAAACATCACCAATAAAATTCTATGAGAAAAATCATAAACTTCAGCTACAAATGACATGTGAATGAAACACCAAGTTCTTCAATTTACAGTAGCACATTGGAATGGGTTTCCCTGTTTGTCATCTTTGGTAAAGTAGGATTACGTTTTTGTGATCAATGAAGACATGTTCTATATGGTCAAGGTTAACAATTCTTATCCTAGGCCAAAAGGAGTCTACAAACTCCATTTTGTGTCATAAAAAGACATGGAAAAAGGATAAGCTAACATACTCTACACATGGCATCGCAATTTGAAAAAACATTCAATTCCATAATTGTTGCATATTTTGAAGTGGGATTCGACACATTGAATTCATCTTCTATGAGATTTGGAATTTATGATACCATGAGAGAGGAGGAATGCCTAAAATATATTCCTTTTTTCATTGGGGTACCCCTTATAGAGGATGGACATTCAGAGAAACGACATGATTTGACCTAGAGAGATAATAAATCCCATAATGAAATCTTGGCTTTAGCCATGCGCCATTATCATATTCATCTCGTCCCATGCTTATATTTGATCACGCCTGCTTTGTCTTCACCTACAAAACAAAAAATATTCTAGAACTTAACATGTCTACAGTCAAATGAATTACTCTGAGCATACATATTAAATGTAACAAGAGTTAGAGGAACTTATAGACCTCATTTGTCTTTGTCATAGTAATGTTTATTCATTTGGATTATATTACAGAGCTCATAAGTGAAGGATGCATAAGTTTGGAAAGAAGGATTAAGATCTGAAAGTAAATGTGCTTGAAGCAATGGTAAGTACATGGTGATAATATACAATCAAAAGGTGGGGTTTCACTAGGCACTGAAGTTGACATAGAATGTTGGTCTCAACCAAGAACTGCATTAAATTCATTGGATACAACAATGACCTGGTCTAGATAAATGTATATAGGAGTAACCTAGTTAGGGTAACTTGATATAATGGTGATCCAGTTCGAATAACTGCATATACTGTTGACCCAGTTGGAAATAACTTTACTTTAGAGGAATCCATGCTTGAAAGATAAATTAGCCATGGATCCCCAAATGCCAAAGTTGAGAGATTTATATGGGACTAGGAGGATGAAAATTGGTTGAACAATATGCCAGTTTTGGAGGCAAATATGACATGGCATTTTCTTAGTGGATGTCTATAAATTGACACCAAAAGCGGTTAGACTTGAATGAGTCATCTCTGCTAAGACTGAATTTCGAAGTGTTTGGCTAGATTGTTGCCACGAATGAGAAAAAACTATGGTCCTACTACATTAGCCATAAAATTTGGCAGATTCATTATATCAAATAGTTATGAAACCATATATTATTTGCACCCATTTTTTTGCTATGACCTTTTATAAGGACAAATGAAGTAATAATAGTAACCAATAAAAATATTAATTATAATAGAGATAATACAATTGGGCATTTTTTTGTCAGACTTCGTAGGCATGTGTACCCAAAAGTCTAGAGAGATAGGGGGAATGCGAGATTATCTAGAGCACCCAAATATTTAGGGGGTTGGATCCATAAAAATTTCCTATTCAAGTGTAAGGGAGGGATTGTTAGGATTCACCTTGACATGGGAATGATAGTCAATATCTAGTGGTTTTGGGTACATAGTTTTGTGGTCCAAGGAAGTATTCAAGTTGTATTGGGATGGAAAGAAGCCCATAAATAGTATTATTAATCTGAATTAAAATGTGCGAAGGGCTGATGAAGTGTGCACTATTTGGCCATTGTAAGGAGCCAAGAGTTGAGAAAGTGTGGGCTCCCTAGTCTGCTTTTCTAGGGATTTTGTCAAGGACTCATGGAATCACTTTTGGGTTTTTCCCTAGAGTTGGAGTTTTCCTAATGTATTTCTTGGCATTATCAATATTTTTGGTTGCTTATATATTGCGTTCATGATTATATTTTTTCACAAAGGTTTATTTATTTCTATTGAGGACAAGAATGAGGAGCAGAGTTTAAGTGGGAAAGAACATCTAATTTCTCAAATCAAAGAGATGTAATTCAATTTATCAGGAACATATAGACATCGTAGGCCATGTAAAATGTAGAGGATGTATCTCTTGAGCTTGTCGAGTTGTAAAAACGAATGTATTTTGGTTATCACTAGCAAAGCTCAAGTTTGAAGCTCTCTTGGAATAATAGTAAAGATCATGATCTCTTAATAGTGGAGTTAAGTGAGGAAGGTATCATGAATTTGAAATCTCCTATGGTGAGGCATCTGGTTCTGAGCAGTGTGTTTATTATGAAGGCCAAGTGGCCATAGAGTGAGTGGTAGCACCAATCGTGGAGCCGATGGTTGTCGAGGCCATGGTGGGAATTTGTAGATAATAGGCATGCTTGACAATAATAGTAGAATGAAAATAAGTGAGTTGAGCTGCAATCAATTGGTTAGCATCATGAAAAGAAAAAGGACAAAAACATAAGTGTGAGGCCCAAAAGAAAGGAACAATCTTGGATGGATATCTCTAGTGAGTGAGATCAAATAGGAGACCCATGTTGCTATAGATGTTGTATTTTCTAGCTGCCTAGTGGATTTAATTTTTTTTTTAGAGAAGAACCTAGAGCCCATGTATTCACTGGGAGGTCACTATAAATTGAGAAGAACAAGTGTCCACTAAAATATGGATGAAAGAACATGTTACAATGAAATCCCATAGGAATGATATATTTGTAAGTGCCAAGTTGCATGCGCATGTGGAGTATGAGACTATGAAACAAGTAAATAAATTTGTTGTCCATATATATTATAGAGGCGAGCAACAACTACGGAATAATTCAAAAATAAAATGTAAAAGGTCTAAGAAATGTACAAGATGGAAAATGTTGGGCCTTCTGAGGTGGTAAATATTTATATATTGCATTGGTGGTTTTTCATAATTGATGAGGGTAATGAATAATCGATGGATTCAGGAGATATGGTATGAACTAGGTGTGACATAAAGAGAGGTGTCAAGTAGCGTGACAATCCAAGTTAGGATTTGGATTGGGTGAGATATAAAAGCCGAGAGAGTGGTCATAATGAAGCAAATGAATGAAGATGGAGTAGTATAGAGTGAACGAACCTATGATTGATGACTTCAACACACTAAGGGTTTTGGTGCAACTAGTGAAATAGTGTCATAGGCAAGTGTATTCCCGTAGGAAGTTGCAAGACACTATGTCCAGGCATACAAGTTGTATAGGGGCATGAATTTTTGTAAGCCATCAAGGCTTTGATCAAGCACACATGCAATGCAGTGCAACATGCAATCATCATTATGTGGAGTGGACCACTTGGAGAGTTATTGGAGTGGCAGGGGTATAAGAATCTAGCTTGAGTGGCCAAATGTGAGATCTTAGGTATCAAATGGTTGATGAAAGGTTTGGACTAGGTCAATCTCCTTAAGTCAAATTTAAGGGGGATATTGTTAGTGTAGTCCAAATAAACTTAACTCAGTCAAGTTATCAGTGCTTTTGTGCTCCAAGCATATAAAAAATAGTGGTTTTTCCCATGGTATATTTATTTAATGTACCCTATTTAATGACCAAAAAGCTCCATGTTAGTAATAATGTTTTTAGACACAAAAGGCATAATCAATTAATGTGGAGAGATGAACGTCCAAAGCATCCTATCTCTTATCAGAGATACTAGTAAGTTTCTTCCTCTTTAGAGGCAAAACATGATAAACGCGATGTGTTATATACCTAGGGGGGTAATATGGGGTACCGAGGGAGGTACCCAAGGTAATAATGTAATAATGGGATGGGCCATAGTAATAAATAAGGTGGTTAACCCATGTCATGCAAGGGACCACAAGTAGTTAAGAATAATGTAAGGGCCCCATGGTATTAGTTGATGGTATGAGGAAACCATGGTAATGATGCATCGTATTGTATGTATGAGGCCTATATAGAGGCTAGAGACTCCACATGGAGAGGATATGAAGAGAAGTATTATTGTATGAACATGCATATGGCTTGTGGAGTATTCTCCTTCCTTAAGGAGTGAATGTATGGTGTTGCCCTACCTTTAAGGGTTTCATAATAAGGAAGCATTTATATCTATTTCTATCTTGTTATTCTTGGGTTATTTCTGTTATCATAATATATTTATTGGGTTAGATCTACAACATTTGGATCTGGTTGTACCTACTAAACCCATCTAAGAAAGAGAAAAACTTCTTCCTTGCCAGGCCATTTAACACTTGATCTATGGAAGGAAAAGGGAAATGGTCCTTCTTGGTGGCTTTTTTTAGTTCTCGATAATCTACACAGATCCTCCACTTCCCATTTTTCTTTGGCACTACCACCAAAGGAGAAACCCATTCGCTACCAGAGATGGGGTAAATGAATCCTGCATCCAACAACTTTTGCACTTCTTCTTTGACAATGTCGTTGAGGGCTGGATTCAACCTCCTTTGAGGCTACCTAACTTGCCTACAATCTTCCTTAATTTAAACGCGATGAGTACAGATAGAAGGGTGGACTCCCTTCATCTCCTTATAACTCCAAGAAAAATCATCCAAGTGATTCTTCAATAAGCTACATAGCTCTTTCTCCTCAGAGGTGGATAGGGTTGAGTTGATCCTCAAGGTTCTTTCTAGGCCAAATTCCACATTTTTAACTCGGAGAGAGGTCATATTAGCCACACAAAGATCAACTGAAGCATTGGCTTGGGTTTCTTCCACCAACTCTTCAAATGGAAATTCACTGGGGGGTGGATTCTGGATCAGGTTTTCAATAAGATCATCCTCGATTTATGGAACCCCATGGAAGTTTCTACTATACACAATGGTGTGGAGTAGACTTTATCCTCATCTTCCTCCTCCAACCAGAGGGGTAAATCATGTTCGAGTAGAGGTTGGGGAGGAGGATAGAGGACTAGCTGCTTGGACATATGCCCATTCTTGATTGTCATGTTCCCAGCTCGGAAGCTGATGTAGGCATATGCAATAGCCAACCAAGGTCTTCCCAGGATGAGAGGATACCCATTGAGCTTTTTCTTTGGTTGGAGAACCAAAAAATCAGCGGGGTACTCCCAGGAATCAATAGAGACCATGACATCTTCCACAATCCCCTCATGGGTCACGGTGGAGTGGTCTGCTAACTACAGTACTATCGAGGTCTTCATTAGGGAACCCTGAAGGCTAAGCTCGATCATAGTGTCCCTATTCATCACATTACCGGCAGCCCTTAGATCAATCAAGGTATGGGGGATTATGGTACCACTGATGTGGACATCATGTACTGGACTCCTAGGGTCTAGATATTTCGAACAAATTACCTGCCCCAACATCAAATCGTACAATTTTCTTATGACATTGATAGTTGGGGCATCTCTCTTTCACCTACCTAGGTGTTTAAAGCACTTCTCCTTGATCATCTTGTATATGGGCACATCCTTTATGGCTTGGATAAGGGGTACTTTTACACGTAATTGTTTCAGTTCTCCCAAAAGTTCAGTTTCTTCTGGAGTCGGTTGTGTGGTTCCAGTTAGTCTCTCAAGAAAGGGTGGAATGGCTTTTGGTTCACTTTGTTGTTTCTCTTCTTCATCCTCCTTAGGAGGAGGTTGGCTGTTTGGGAGGACCTTCCGAGATCATAGGTTGATCTCCTGAATCTCCATAGCATAGGTATGGCATGTTATTTCTCCAATATATACTTATTATGTCTATCTGTTATTGGGGTTTGGGTTCGGTTGAGAAAGTATTTGGGGTTGTCTTAGAGGAGCAGGAGGTAATGGTTCTGGTTGAACGGGTGGTGGAGGCAAAAAAGTGGGAGGAGAGTTTTATTGGGGCCTCCACCCTTGATGAGGTGCATTCCACTAAGGTTGTGGCTGAATGTGAGAATAAAATGAATGAGTAGCAGGTTGAGTATGGTATTGAGATGGATACGACCAAGGACGGGGTGTGGACCAGGAAGGATGAGCAGGGTGGCCCCAAGAAGGTATGTGAGTGGATTGATTGGGGTTGTAATAAGCCTGGGATGTCCCTTGCATTCCTTGTTGGTAAGGTCTGGGTCCATGTGGCCTCCTTTTAGTTCATGAAGTAGAGTGGTTCAGTGGCTCCTTTAGCCCCTTGGTACATAGCTTTAAATCCAGGTAAGGATGGACACTGATTGGTAGGATGGTATTCTTCACAGACAAAACACACTTCTACGGAGTGCAGTGGACACTCATTCCTAGGATTCTTTCTAGTGCATCTCGGACAAAAGATGGCCAAATCCCTCTCATCTTCCTCTTGCTTCTTTTGGATTCACAAGGTATCCATTTGCATGCTAATGGTTTGTCTCATCTCGCTTTTGAAATATTCGATCTGATTGGAAGATTTGTTTTTGGATAAGGGGGCACTAGCTAGAAGTTGACTTCCCCTACCTCTTTTTCTGGTTACCTTAGAATGGTTTCTAAACATAGTCTTTATGTCATCATAAGGTACATGGTAGATGTCTCCCCCAACCAGCAAATGGAGGGTATCTAGAAGGTCTTTAGGGACTCCTCGAAGCAGAGCCAACTTCAAATATTTGGGGTCAATTGTGCACCTGGCCCTTTTATAACTGAGTTGAACCCTCTCTTCATAGTCTTTCAAAGATTCATCACTTCCCATGGTCATTCGAAAGATTTCTTCCTTTGCTTCCTTTGATCTACAGTAATCCAGATATTTGTTGTTAAAGGCTTGTTGCATCTGAGCCAAAGTTTTGATACTATTTCTAGGTAACCCCATGAACCTGAGTAGTGCTACATCCTTGAGGGTAGAGGGAAAGAGTTTCAACTTTTACTCGTCTTCTGCATAGTCATAGGTTCAACAAAGGACAAAAAACTCGAACAAGTAGGTATCAGGGTCTTTAGTAGTCAATCCATGGAAGTGAGGTAACGCTGAGGGACTTATGTTTTTCATCTTTGTGTCCCCATTGGTCTCTCAGATTGGAAAGGTGCCTTCTATTCAATCCCCATTTCCTCTACCATTTCCGTTTTTCAGCCATTGTTTGAGGAGAAATGTTTTCTTACTCTTCTTTTGTTATAGGATCTTCATATATCCCTCGAGGTTCACCTATAGGTTCTTTTGGATCACTACCACCAAAGAAGAGAGAAGGGTGACTTAGTGATGTGTTGGGGGTGTTGGGTAGGAATTTTCTTGAATTGTCTCTATTCCTATGAGGCATGAAAGAGAATCTCTTTTTTGGATTTTTGTGTTTCTTTTTCTGCTTGTATCTGCAAAAACTTGAAATGGATTGAACAGAAACTGACAGCTAACTAAAATAAATCTTGCTGAAATGAAAATTGTAGAATTGAAATGAAAGAAGGAGATATTTAATCTATTTTTTCTAAAATGAAATTGTAGAATTGAAAAGAAACTAGGAAATGACTAATTCACGCTTGCTAAAATGAAATTGCAGAATTGAAATGAAAGTAGGAAATGTCAAATCTACGCTTGCTGAAATGAAATGAAAGCAGGGAATGTCTCAAATACGCTTGCTGAAATGAAATGAAAGCAGGAAATGTCTAATCTACTTTTGCATAAATGAAATTGCAAAGTGGAAATGAAACAACTACTCTATTCATGCTAAAATAAACTACATAGCAGACTGTTGCAGTAGAAAATAGAGAAAAAGTAGTAATCACAAATACTCTGACCTTCCGTGGCAACGGCGCCAAAAAGATGGTGGGATTCAGTATTGTAGCAATGATGCTGCAACTCCTGGGACTCCCTTCTTTACTTTTATTAACCCAGTAGTTCGTAACAAACTTGGAAGCGACGATGTTGTCTGCACAAGTACTAGCTCTTACTGGAGGCTATCACTTGATCAGCTAGCACAAGTTCCCTAGGAGCTCAAGCCAACGTCTATGAGTTCTCATAAGAAGCTTTCAGTTATTATGGCAGAAAGCTAAGTCAAAAGAGGTTATTCTACTTGCAGAAAGAGGATGAAAGCTGAAAGGAAATGCAAACCCTAGCAAACCCTAGTTTTACCCACTAACCCTATTTTTGCAAGAAAAAGAGATGAAACTATTGAAATGGATGCCATGGACTACTGTCAAGGTAAAATGCATGTACTGCAGCTACCTTTGAAGGAAAATGTGGAAGAACCATCTTTTGTACTTTTGAGCAATTTTATGCAGAATTATTGTGTTTGTGTTTTAACTATTTGTGACTGTGCAGAGGTTTGGTGGCGAAGGGAGATGGAGTGGGTTATTGCAGATGATGGGGAAGATGTGGAGGGGTCCTAAGAAGTCCCTAGCACCATTCTGGAGAATTCCTTTGTGATCAGACTCTGAAGAATCTCTCTTGCGAACTTCTATAGGAAGTCTGCAGGGGAACTACAGGAAGTTCTATAGGAGCATGCCAAAAGTGATTTTTAAAGGTTTAGAGGAGGAAAAATGGTGGTAGAAAGGAAATGAAAGTTGGATGAGGGTGTTAGAGGGTCTAGGATTTTGTCAATTAAAATCACACATGAAGGAGGTGGCTGGATTGGTTCAAAGGATAAGAAAGCGATTTTGCACAAAAACATAGAAATTAAGACTGTTCGGGAAAGTGTGGCGATTGAGTGGAGAAAACCTTGAGAAATGGACTGGAGTAAGTTGGGTGATGAAATGATGTTCAGCTAGGATGGTATTCAAGTGAGCTTCACACCTTCTTCTAAAAATTGATTCAAGGAGAATTAAAAAAAAAAAAGAGTTTTACCTATTTTAACCTAATTCTGCCCTAAAAACTAGAAAAGTGTCAAACATAATTTTATGAACAAGAAATGATGCAAGAAAACTATGAAAAGTGAACAAGGAAAAATCCAAGCATGTAAATACAACTGATATCAACTTCTCCAACTCAAATTCACACACTAGCAATTGCATTGGAAAGCAAAAACAATGTTTTGGTGGCAGCAAGAGTGCTTTGGTCTCGATTCATGGTCCCAAGGAGGGAGAAAGGAGATCAAAGCCTACTTGGTCGCCTTTTTTTATATCTTTTTCTATTATTGCAGCAAACTAAATAATCAACCAGAAGCAAGAACAACTATTCTAATCATCAAGAACAACCTAAGTAATAAAGAAAGATTTAATCTAAACAACAGAAATTATTTCATGAATGCAAGAAAAACACATATAAATACAAAAGGAGGTATTGGGAGCTTGGGTTGGGCCCAACTCCAAGAGCTACACCCCCCTTAGAAAGATCAGTGATGGTTTAGGGCTCAATTCATCTTCATTGATAAAAAATGATAGTCATATCACAAAACTGTCTACAGAAAGAGCTCGAAAATGAGTTGAATGTAGAGCTACACTAAAGTGCGAAAATATATTATTTAATAACTAACCTACTAAGGCCTGAGGATTTCTTATTTATACAAGTTGAGGACTCCCAATAGTCGTCCTAAACTTTAGGAACTCAACTGCCAAGACATGCAGATAAGAGCAGCATCACTAGACCTGCTCGTGCCCTTGTGATCATCGATGTGGTGGCCTTTCAACTCTGAGTTGCTGGTGGAGCACTCGAGGAAGAGGTCATTAATGTAGGAGACACCCCTCGTATAAGTCCTCAGCTTGGTTTCTTCTAGTTTTGGCTGTCAATCTGCTCATGAATGTCTTGACTTGGTCCAAAAATGTCCAAAAATCTGCAATAAACACTTATTAGACTTTATGATAAAATGACTATCCCCATTAACTTAATTAACATGAATATATTAAAAAACATGTACAAAACTATGAGAATGTGGATTAAATGGAAACAATAGGCAAAATGAGCCCATATAGTTACCCATTTCTGGGGCTCATCAGAGAGGAGGTTCTGATACGAGCATAGTAGGAATTCAGTCACAGCAAGAATGTTGTAGGGTCAACAGGATAATTTCTTTCTACGATGAGAATGCAATTGTGTCATCATATTACTTAATAGTTCAATGACCTTTAGGGATGATCTAGCTAATATAGGGGGATATCACTAAGATATTCCCTTAAGATTTAGCAAGCCACCGATATTAGGGAGACTTCCTTAGCATTGGGGGGTTGATCAACATGAGGATACTATGGGCAGTTCATTCGGGAGAGACTTCATCCTCATAGGGATTTTGTTGCATCTGTAGGATTTTACTTCTGGAGTGCATGAGGTGGACTACTTGTTAGGGAAGTTTCATGGGGGGTTAGACAGAGTCCTACCTTATCATGTTGTTCTGCTTATTAATACTAAGCACAAGGCTTCTCGCGCTTATATATGGTTACACAACAAGTGGAGAAACATGTTCTTCACATTGATCATGATGAAGTTGGATTGTGGTATCGAGGGATTCCTTAATTTCATGATAGTGTTGAGTTTCACGATCAATCAGTGGGACATTTTGGACCCTGGTATTATTGGTGGTTATAGCAGTGATCACCAATGAGAAAGAGCACTTGTTTAGACACTGCTTGAGGAAAAAAAAATTTTGGTGGGGAGGACTGTCACATCTCAAATTCAAAATCTCACTAGGGGAAATTGCTTATTTTGTAGTTTTGACAATTAATATATGTTTAGATAAATAAAATTAGGAGAAATAAGTTGTGGAGATATTAAATACTTTTTGGATAAAATGCAATAGTTGGGACTTAAGAAAAAAAGATAAATAAAAGTGAAGATAGGTTGTGGAGATTACCGAAATGGAAATCAAACCATGGGAATAATCAAACAATGTTACCAAAGCATAGTGTCACAAAAATCAAAGCATGGTATGAAGAAAGGGAAACAACAATAAAAGGAAGACTAAAGCCTCATTTTGACCATTTATCTTGGCATTTAGTTTTCAGAATTTGGAGAGTTTTCGTGAGTTGCTTAGCCAAGTCAACTAGTGTTGTTTAGCACAAGGAATTTCCAAGAGAAATTTTGAACTCTTTTTGAGTGAACATCGATTGCCACTCTAGAAGAAAAGATTGTGATCAAACTTTGGTATTTGTGGGCTAATTTGTAGAGATATTTCAACTTGTTTGAGTTTCAAGAGAATGCAGTTGTAGAATTCGTGGTATTTTGGAGAGCATGTATTTGGTGGATTCAAGTGTTGAGATTTTGCAAGAAATTTCTTTAGTGGAGGGCGAATATTTTTGGAGATTTTCAGAGGCCAAGAACACTTCTATCATGAGGGTTGAATTTATGCTACTAGTGCCTTCTCACTAGTTCTTATGGGCCATGTTAAGCACCTAAATTGAAGTTGAGATTTTCTAGAGAAGTTGTGTCGAGATTTCTCATTCATTTCACGAGGAATTTTGCAAAAAATTGGAGCAACTGAGGGAGGAAATTAGATCTAAATTACATTAGATACTCTAAGTGGGACACAAAACCCATTTGTTAGTAATTTCATCCAAATTTAGGGGTTATAAGTGAGTTGGAATTAGCACAAACAATTTATGGGTTTTGTTCGTATGGATGTGTGGAGTTTATAGCTAATTTTTTAGGCCATAATTGTACATTATTATATTAGGGTGTATTAAAGCCATAATTGTACATTATTATATTAGGGTGTATTGATCATATGTGGGGGAAGTTTACATCACATTGTGGGTGCGATTTTAGCTTGAAATTAGGCCGAACCTTTTCTTGGCTTTTCTAAGTTATGAGAAAGGAGTGTGTGGTTACAATTTGATATTGATCTGGGCATTATAGCGGCCAAAATTTAAGTTTCCTTCGAGCAACGATTAGTAGAATTTTTGGGCAATGCAGAGATAGATTTTGTGGCAGCCAATTCTAGTAGATGGATTAGTGAGTTCTCTCCTAGGGTTTGTTTAGCTCCCATAGAAGGCCGAGGTTCTATTATTCCTTGTTGTTTATGTACTACATTAATAAAATGTCTCGATGTTTGGCTCAATTTCTTGTTTATTGTTACTGCTTCCTTGTATATATCTGTGTTATTCACTGTATATTTCAATTTGGAACATTAGAAAAACAGTGGTATAAAATTCCTTGTATGGATAATTTTTTTTAATGATTTAAAATGTGATGTATTTTGGATGTTCATGCTTTCTTCAAAATGAGGGGCATTTGTGGCAAGTTTGGAATATGGAGTGAATTTAATATCGCGATATATTTTTTTGAAATACAATTTGATGACATTTATTTTTGAATTTATAACTAAATTTAAAGTAATGAAAAATCTTGATAATGTGATAATCATAACAATGATGATAATTGGAATTCGTTTGTTTGGTGGGTTTCGAAAATGGTGAATTAAACAACGCTTCAGACATTGTGAAAAAACCATTACAGTTGAGGCATATGGTACTTCGACTTTAGTGCACACACAAATCGACTGGAATGAGATTGACGAGGAAAATGAAACTTATTGTTTTGTAATTAGAATACGCGGCATACCATTTGCTACAATATATTGAAAATAATCTTTCATGTCTGCAACTGACTGTTTATCCGACGAGGTTGAAAAGAATCCATGATGTTTGAGTTGCTATTCATATGGAAAAGACGTACACAGTTTCTCTTAAAATAAAAATGGTTCGATTCGCGGACAAAGCTCCTCATGATTACAATATATTGCTCTTATGCTTGCTGGTAGTTATGAGCCTACTGTACAAGAAAATAGGTATTTGGCCCATGTTCTCCAACTCGGAAGAGCGTGATCTTGATATGTTTACCATGAAAGTTATTAGAAATTTAGAACGACAAACAAATGCTCCACCATTTCTAGTTGATGGGATTGTTTATGGTTTATTTTATATATATATATATATATATATTCCCTTTTTCATAACAGGGCGCTCTCGGTATGCTATGATATTATATATGTTGTGTTGTTATGTTATGAAAATATTCTAACTGGGTTAAATTATATTAAAAAAATAAAAATTCCATGACAAGTGTTTTTCTTGTAAAAAAATAATTATACTAAATTTTTTCCTCTATAAAGTTGGCTGAACAAACAGTTTCATCCCAACTAATCCCAGATCCCCATTTTCGTCCTCCTCCCTTAAGTTAAACACTAACCATTGGAAAAGGTTTTGTATAAGCCATTACTTCATGGCACAATCGCCAGCTCCTTCACCTGGTAAAAAGTTTTGAGTCTCCTTCAGGCCAGCAAATAGACCTTTCCTGGCCCTCGCCTTCAGTGTTTGGCAGGTTCGATTTTCCTTCAAATGGGTCGCCTTCTACATTTTCCCTGTTCAATGCTCATCCAGATGCTTTGTTCACTGAACTGACTACCGTAGCCATCGCCTTCAAGCCTTTATCGCACTAAAATTCTCTAGGGAGATATCGGTAGCAATGAAATTGTATAGGGCGAGATCCGTTGCAATTCAGCTTCATGTTCGACTTCGCCAAATTATCATAGGTTTCTTAATAGCAAGATAGGTGCGTGAATCACACAAGAAATTTTCAGACCTCAAGTTGCAAATCCTGAACAGGTCAGCTCCCATTCCCGCCGTGGCTTCCACTGGCTTGTGGTATTCATTTCAACCACTGGCTACAACAAATAGAAGATTTTGATCGAAATAATTTCAAACACCCTCGAAACTAAATTCATGTGTTTGATTATCTAGGTTTAGTTTAAACAGCTAAGAAACCCTTTTTGTTTCTCGTCTAACAATCAAATGCTTTAATAATAATATTATCGGAGTAAAAGGGAAAAAAATATGTTTTCAATTAAAAATAGCAAAATAAATTTGATATATGTATCCAAGGAATCAAACCCTACACTTTCGATATTAAAACCTGGCAATTAAAGGTTCCATATTAATTTTTGTTTGGTATAATGGAGAGAGAAGTAATAGCCCTGCCTGTGAACCGAACCATATTGTTTTTAAACCATGTCAACAAATGACGATGCTAATCGATAAAAGTTCAGGTATATGATATAATTTCAATTCATCTATATATGCATATATATTTCACTTTTGTTTAATTAATGCGTTAAGGGTATATATATATATATAAATATATATATATATATAATAATATATATATATATAAGATTAAAAGCTAACGTGGTTTCTTTTTATAGATACACATAACTTTTAAAATAGAAAAAAATGACCTTTGCAAAGGTGTTAAGTAAAATAATTATGTTATTATAATTGGCCCTTATTCAAATGTATACTTTGTAGGGGTCTTAATTTGATGAAGTAATTAAATAGATTGAGTAGTTATTTTGGGAATAAAAATGTTTTCATAATTATATATATGCTATTTCTCATATATATTAAATAATATATATATATATATAGTATATATATATCTATATATATTAAATAATATTATAATATATATATATATCTATATATATATATATATCTTTATATATATATATAATATATATAGTGTTATTTAATATATATATAGATAGTTAGTTTGTATATGATAAGATTGAGTTAAATTTTTGGGTAACACAATGTATAACAATAATATTGTCTTCTGCAAAGTGGGTTTTTGTTGTTTGCACTCATAACAACACACATGTCACATAAATAAATTGATTTAGAAATTACAATGAGATCGTATTCTATTTACAAAATGAGGTGATTGTTAAATCTCCTCACATCTCTGCATTCAAATAACCTTGCCTGTGGGGGTGAATGTGCCCTTCTCAGTTTAATCGGAGTGAGCAGCAAAGAGCATCCATCATTTGATCCATGCTAATAAACTTGATACACGTTCTGCATTCACTCCGGCCTCTCAATCAACTAAAGTAGTAGCATGGTTAAAATGAAAGCCAAACCGTGTTCGTAACCAAAATCATTCAAGCAAACCTTAACTACTTCTTGAAAGAAAGTGCTACTTGAGAGCCAACTACTAACATTACAAGGGTTGTGGGTTTGATGGCGAAACGGGGCGGTTTCGAGAATATGCAGTCCAACCACCTGTTTTATGCTTTGGACTTTATCGAGTCCATCGTACTATTACTTAGTATTAAGTATATTATATGTCCATGGGCTATATAGTAAGGCTTATTGGCTTAACTTTATATTTATTTATTAGCCTTAATGTTTAGTTTGCATATCTAAATATGTAATTTTGATTTAAGTGGTTATTTGATTATACATATATATAAATATGTGCATTCACCTGTATCTCTTGAACAGTAATTTGCATGTATGTTTGACCTTTATAAATATATGTAAAATTACAATTACATATTTATTTTTCTATATAATTATTTAATTATACATTTGTTTATTGGTAATATTTCTTCATTATCTATATAGGTCTCTTATTAAATATTTATTTATATAAATGCATGTGTTCATACATAAATGGGACATGATGGGATACGATAGTTACATAAATAATTAAATATACAAGTTTTACAAAAACAACACTTTTATCACTAACTCATTGTTTAGTATTGAGAAACTTCAGGCAAACGGATACCTAAAAAACAGATTATAAGAAAAAAACGCCTCATTTAAATCACCTTGCCCAAAGGATTGTGCACTGGTTTATAAACGAATACGAAGTGGATCCTTGTGCTTGATTGTTCATTTGTTTCTAAATATTTTCGTTGTATCTTCAAATTACGATGAATATTGTTTATATTTGTTTGGGATTCTTTCTATTTAAGACGGAGTTGTGGTTTGCACATTACTGGTTTTTTTTTACTAAACAACATGGTATTCCATAAACATATGATTTTACATCAAGGAGTACTTGAATAGAGCACCAGATCATTGTCTATAAAAGACTCTCTGAACATTACATTTTCATTATAATTATTAAACTATAATTACTAATGCACCTTACTATGAAAAATAACTGCAATATAGAATAATAACATTAAAATAAAATTAAACAAGATATTGTAAGTAATAAAAAAAATACAAATATTGATAAACAAGGAATTCAAAAAATGACCTAAATTAAAAAAAAATATATATTTTAGTTTATTATTATGGTACATTTTCACTCTAATTCAAAAAACTAAGAAGTTCAAAATTTATTTTAATTTATTATGATGGTACATTTTCATTCTAATATTAATTAAATAGTTAGTAAGTTCCATAACACTCATTAAATCACATACTTCATAATATATCTCATTTTCTTAAAATTAAAAATAAAAAAAATTAACTAAATTATAATTATTCTTTTTAATTATTAATTATAAAAAAAAATCTATAACTTAAATAATTATACATTAGAAAAAACATGAAACAATATTCTTATCAATAGAGATTTATCATTGATTTATAATAGAGATTCTCCTATGATTTACCATGAAGATTCTTAATTTATCTTTATTTTCATAAGCTCAATTCTTGTCATTAACATAGTTGAAACTCCAAAATTGAATAAATATTCGTCTAAAACCTTCTTAATACTTTTACTGTAAAATAAATTTTCATTTTAAGAAATTTGAAGTCTTTCCACCCCTTGCTAGATCCAAAGTTAAAATGAATCCAAAATGATAGATATTGAAATTGTATAACTAAAAATAACATTTTATATTATTAAACAAAATATAATATTTTATCACATAAATTATTTAAAAAAAAAACAAAATAAAATAATAAAGTTGTAATCAAAAACATAAATTAAATATTTTAGAAATTTTAATAAAAATTTGTTGTTTAATGATATTGAAAAAATGTATAAAAAGTGATTCTAAAAAAATATATATTTAATTTTTTTAATGTATATTAAAATAAAATATATCATCATACAATTGTTTTTATCTACATTAAACTATTAAGGTATAAGATAATATAAAATAATATACTAATCTTTAATTATAAATTGTTTAGAAAATATTATAGATGATTCATTTAATTTATAATAATCAACAAATAAAACAAAAATAAATTTATAATTTATATTCTAATAAAATTGGTGAAGAAGAGAAAACCAGAAAACAAAAATAAATTCATAATTTATAATTTTAATAAAATTTGTGAAGGAGAAAAGGAAGAAGTGTGCTGTGAGTGTCTTGGTCTGCCTCTGCTAGGTTATCTAGTTGTGCATTTGCCTTGGCCTTCAACTCTTTACCATGGCCCCTCCAGACTCTTCACCAGAGGTGGTTGATGCTTAACAAGCTTTCTCAAATCTGGTTAAATCTTTGCATAATATTCAGGGAAAAATATCCATTTGATTTTGTGGGAAGGGGTACTTTACCTTTCATTTTGAATCTAGAGTAGACAAGGACTTAATATTCAGGAACAATCCCTATTTCATGGATTCCACATGCCTATATCTCAATAAATGGACCCCAGATTTTGACGAAGAACTGAACGTACCTAGTGTTGTTCCATTTTAAGTCTCACTCCCTCACCTCCATCTTCATTACTAGGGAGACAAATCGGTTCGAGCAATAGGGAACGCAGTTGGAAGATCCATTGATCACAGTGAGCCAAAAGATAATATGCATGCTTGTGTGCGTATCTATGTTGAAGTGGACCTAGGCAGAGGCCTTCCCAAAGCTATTAAACTCAAAATGGACAACTGAAGCAATATTCTGGATTACGAGTAGATCCCATTCAAATGTAAGGTATGTCATGAGTATGGCCATTTTGCCAATCGTTGTACTAAACTTGCTCATGTTGAGAATGGCTCACAAGATGAATAATGGGAAATAGTTAAGAAATAGAAGTCGACCCCCATGGCCAAAGCACCCCCTAAAGCATACCCTCCAGCCTCCAATGCAGCTCGCCCCTCCTCTTCCTCCCCATCCTTATCTGCCCTCCCCCCTCTCTCTCACCTCCCGCCCCCATATTCATCCAATCCCTTCTCTGTCCTATCCCCACCCGAAATCCCTCCCCCCGCTACCTCCCCCATCCTTTGATTCAAACAGATGCCACTGAATCCTCTCCTCCTCTGGTTATCTCCCCTTAGACTTCCCTTGATCCTCCCCCTATTAGGCTAACCAAGAGTTCCTCCAAAGATGATGGAGTTGCCAGTGATTCTTATAAAAAAACATGGGTCGAGTAAGAAATCTGCTAAGCACCATAGAGATGAGAACGTTTAGAAATATATAACAATGGGCATCTAGAACCCTAAAGAATATTATATTCTAGGGCAACATGATAAAGAAAAAATCCACAAGGACCAAGGGGGGCGAGCACCTCCCCATACCCCACATACTCAATGATGAAGTTTTTGCCTTGGAATAGTAGTGGACTAGGGCACCCTTCCAAAGTTGCAGCCCTAAGTGATCTTATTCATTGCGAGAAACTAGACATTTTTTTGTTAGACGAAACAAAATAGGGTCAGCAAGAAATGATTGGAATTATTGAACAACAGAGGCAATACAATGGCAGCATTAGTGAATCAAGAGGAGCCTCTGGATGAATCGCAACTCTCTGGAACCACAACACATGGAATTACATATCGTAAAATGTTAATCAACATTGGATAAAAAATGTATTAGAAAACAACACAAATAAACATAATATAGTCATCTATAATATCTATCCTCCTAATCACTACAGAGATAAGGAGCATTGTTGGGATGATCTTAAAGCCAACATAGATGCAGAAGAAAGTTATAATATCATTTTTGGGGGAGACTTCAACCTTATTCTCCATGCGAACGAGAAACGAGGAGGCATTTTCTCCCCCGATTCCTACAAAACTCACTTAGAAAACATTATGCAAGATCATGATCTCATCGATGTAGCTCCAAAAAATTGAAAGTATACATGGAGCGATCGTAGGTTGGGAAAAGGCAACATTATGGAAAGGCTTGATAGAATCTTAATCAATGTTATGTTTCTCTCCTCCTTCTCTATGGGGTATGCCACCATCCTTCCTTTTTCAGCCTTTGACCATTATCCTATAACTCTTACTCTCGAAACCCACTATTCTCTTGGACCCATTCCTTTTAAGTATAGTTCCCTGTGGAACTGCATTCCAATAGTCAAAGAGATCATTCAAAACACTTGCTGCCATCATGTTGAAGGGTCCTCTCGTTTCATTTGCGAAACCAAGCTAAGAAAAACCAAGTAGGCTTTAAAGGAATGGGAAAAAAATTGCTATAAGGAACCTGAGAAGATCAAAAAGGAGATCAAAAGCAAAATAGATTGCATTCATAGAATAATAGAAGAGCATGGCCTCTCCCACGAGAGGAAAGAACAAGAAAGTGATCTATATTTATAGCTGTGTCGTGCAAATAGGGAAGAGCAACTTAAATGGACGATAAAGTCAAGGCAGATTTGGCTACAAGGGGGAGATAAGAATTCAACCTTTTTTCATAAGCACACAATGACTCGAAAAATAAGGAATAATGTAAAATCTATTTTGGATGCTAAGGGCAATCAACAAAGCACACAAGAAGCCATTCGAAAGGTAGGCAGAAATCACTACAGAGCTCTTCTAATTGAAATAACAGAAGAAGAGGATTATTCAAATCTGCTACAATATCTTCCTAGTGGGATCAGCAAGGAAATGAATGACAATTTGAACAAGGAGATCGATGAGGAAGAAATAAGAAGAATGATTTGGACCCTCCATCCTGACAAAGCTCTAGGCCTAGATGACTTCCCCATTTGCTTCTATTGAGCTTATTCGGGAATTATTAAAAAAGATTTAACCAAAATGATCAAATGGGTCCAACGCAAGAGTAAAATTGGAGGCTTTACCAATGCCACTCACCTTGCTCTCATTCCAAAAGAAAATGAACCCTCATCCTTTCCTCGATTTCAGCCCATATCCCTTTGCAACTCCTCTGAAAAAATCCTGACTAAAATCCTTTCTTCCTGCCTTAAATCCCTTCTCCCTTCCCTCATTTCTGAAAACCAAGGGGGTTCTTGGCCAATAGACAAATCTCTGATTCTATCCTCCTCGTCTAAGAAACTATTCATTCGAGTCAATATAGAAATGAGAAATGATTTATTCTTAAACTTGATTTGGCTAATGCATTTCATAGAGTAAGGCATTCTTTTCTCATGGTTGTTCTACAGAAGATGGGGTTCGATGTGGTCTTTTTAAACCTCATGAAAGCTTGCATTTCTAGGCCCTGGATCTCCCCTATTGTCAATGGCACACCTGTAAATGCTTTCCAATAGACTCGAGGTCTAAGACAAGGGTTCCCTCTATCACCTTATCTTTTTATTTTGTTGGTTGAATCGTTCAACAAAGCTTTTAATTTCAATCAGAGGGTTGGCTTCATCACATACATTAAATTTGGGAATGGGGTTAAGAATATAAATCACTGACAATTTTCTAATGACACTTTTATAATTGGATCAGCTTCCAACATAATAGCCTTGTGCTTCAAATTTCTTTTAGATAAATATATGCGATACTCTGGAGGAATGGTCAATCCGCTGCAAAGCTGCATGTATGGATGGAATACTACAGCTCAAGTCCTTAACAATATTGCCAATACCCTTGGAGTTTCTTGCAATTATGATTGGACACATTTTACTTATTTGGGGATGCTAGTGAGTGTAGGTCCATTAAAAGAAAAAGTTTGGGATAAAGTAATTGACAAGATGAAAATAAAAGCGCAGCAATGGGGTTCCATTTGGCTCAATTCAGCAGGTCGCCTCATCCTTTTAAAATCCGGTATTTCCTCTCTGCCCCTATACCAATTCACTCTCCTTCAAGCTCCGATCTCTTTTCATTATAAAATGGAAGTCATCCTCTGCCAATTCCTTTGGGAAGGAGGGAAAAATGACAAAAATAAGTTCAATCTGGTTAATTGGAAGTAGGTCATTTAGTCCCAAGACCGAGGAGGTCTTGGAATCAGATCTCTGAAATTCCTCAATCTAGCATTCAGAGGCAAGATTGCTTTGAGAATTATCACTGGCCTTTCTGCCTAGTGGAAAAGGGTGGTGGAAGTTAAATATTTAAACTTCCCAAGGCAGCATCTTCTTGACCACGACATTCCTAATAGACACTGTGCAAAAAAGAAATTCCCTTCATGGCTTAGAAAACTTCTAAAGTCCCCAAGGGAGGTGCTAATACTAAAATTGGATCTAATAAAATTATGGGCCAACATCCTATAAACAGTCATGATGGAGTCAATCCAATTCTCTGCTTTTTCGAAAACATAGGCATCCAACACTTGGATTAGATTTCCCAGTGGGATCCCCAATCCCAATTATGGTTAGGGTGGTCCTTTCCAGCCATCCCCAATTATCTCAAGGCAAGCTTCTCTCTTCTCCAAAATCATCTTCATAGCATAACTCCTATAAAAAAGAATGAATTAGATGGCTTTCACTGGGATCCATTGGGATCTAATTATACTATCCAATTCACCCATCAACACATCTGCAATAGTAATCATCCCACGCCCGTCTGGACTCACTGGAAAACTATCTGGAAATCTGAGGCCCTTCCTAAAATTAAATTCTTCCTCTTGACTCTTCTTAAGGGGAAAACCCTTACTGCAGAAAATTTGCAAAAGCGAGGCATTAGTGGCCCTTCCCACTACCCTAATTGTCAAGCTGCTAAAGAGTCCATTCAACGTCTCTTCATTTCCTGCCCTTTGCTACCATCTGCTGAAGAAATCTATCCTACACTGACCATATTCCTTGGAATACTTAGAATTCCATAGGAGAAATTCTGCATCAATGGAAAAACAAGTATCCATGGCAGCATAAGAATAATAACATAGTAAAAAGGGTCTGGGACACTCTTCCTTATACTATGTTGTGGAACATTTGGCTAGATAGAAATCGCGAAGTAATCAAAGACAAAGAATGACCCAAAAGAAAACTCTGCAACAAGGCAAGGAGCCACGCTCTAGAAGCCATCTCTCCCAAAAATCAAAGAAATATTAATGTCACTGATCTCAGCTTTGAAGAGTGGAACTTCATTTGTTACCTACTGGATAAAAACAACAATAACCAGAATGGCAACATCACCATCAACAAGCACAACAATGCAAGCCATAATTGGAAAATAAGATTAAAGAAATAAGAGTTTTCAACATGGCTCAAAAATTGTAACAGTTATTATCTCCTTTTTTATGGTATTTCAAAATCAAATCCTGGAATTGCAGGAGCAAGAGGAGTCATATTCAACTCCAGTGGGGAACACATAGTCACATATCAATGGGGACTTAGGCCCATCTCCAATAATAGGGCTGAAGCTTTGGCTCTATATCGGGACTTGTCCAGCTCAATAAAATTGGAATAGGTACAACTTTGATATTTGGTGATTCGACTGTAGTCATCAGCCTAATGGCTCATAACAAAAAATCTCCCAATGTTCTTCTCCAACAGACCATTAACCAATGTCAAATTGTAGGCCAATCAATGACAAAATTGCATTTCCTCCATGTCATGTGCACCCTCAACAAGGAAGCTGACTTCCATGCCAACAGAACTTGTACCAGACCGTTGGGTATTCTTTTTTGCAACACAGTGGAAGCCCAACATTATTTACCATGACAAGAAATTATTATTATTTCAATCATAATTGTAGTAATTCTGAGAATTCTAACATCTATGATTGGTCAAAGATTCATCAGATCCACTTATCTGCCAAAATATGCCTTGAGATTCTTCAGCACCTAGAATATCATATAATTCGCTTGCAATCATTCAATCAGCCATCTTAGTTCCGTTTTCTCATCCCTTTTTTCCTCGACCTTCCCTCACTCATGATCTCCCATGCTTCTCCTCTGCTCCTCCCTCCATTCCCTTGACGAGCCCTTTGCGCTCTCTCCTCTTCTCATACCCCCCTTCTCCCATCCACTCTCGCATCCTGATATCTTCTCTCCCTATCGCCCTACACCCTCATTCTGATTTTTCCACCTAGCATTTGCCCTCTCTTCTATCATGCGCTAAAGTATCTGAGCTGCCCCCCGAATTTTTGGCTTCACTTCCTTACTTTGTATTTTTTCTTGTTTCCGCAGTACGCTTCCATGTGAAGCATCTTTTGTTTGCTCCCTGGTATATTTAGCATTCCAAACTACATCTACCCTCTGTAGCAATGGCAAGCAGTGAGGATTGTCTCCACTGCGCTGACGTTCAGGCTGAGCTGGAGCAAATTCATGCCCACCAAAAGATCCTAGATGCCAATATAGACAATCACAATTGTCTCATCAATGAAAAAAATGAAGCTGACCTTAACTTGTTCCTCCACAGAATTTCTTCACTGCAAGAGCAGTTCAATCAACACTCCAATAGTTGCAGTCACGCAGAGGAATCCATTGCAATTCTGAAATATATGATGGAAAATAGAGATGCAGTTCACAAAACCTCGTCAAGCATCAAGCAAGCCGACATTGAAAACAAGCTTGAAAAATCTATAGCTCAACGAATCAACCACAACAACATAGACTAAACATGCTTTGTAAATGTTTCTTTCTGTTGTTCGAGGTTATTAGGATCTACTCTTGTCTATTTTTTCTCAAAAGTCGAAAAGGCAAGAATAAAGAGGAAATTTCTCCATCTTGTAACACTTCCTCTCTTTGCTTTTCCTGACATAACATTTTGTACCACAAGAGTTTAGCCTCCTTAATTTTTTTCTAAAATGTAATACAGTATCCAATTATGTCAAAAAAAAAAATATTGTGAAGAAGAGAAAGTCATAGAGAGTTCAACGAATTAAGAACAATGGAGAATTCAAGTACATGGTAGAAATGTGAACCACATTGAGAATGATATTGAATCAAAATTACTTAATGAACTAGATTAAAAGAAAAATGTGGCATACATGGAGGAAGGAATGGTGGGCACAAAATGAGTTCATTTTTTGGAAAGTTATCATTCAAGCAAAGAACCCCACTAGAGACAAATGTGAATCATTTAGAAAAAGTAATTGTGGACCATTCAAGATGGTAGAAGGTCTAGAAAAAGAAAAGAAAGAAAGAGAAAATAAGTGATTTTTATATCACTTAATCTTCCATTGTATATTTTGTAGTTTAGTTTTTTCTCTGTCTCTAAACTGTAAAGATATTCTCAATGATTTTAGAATTTGGAAAATATAATTTTATTTCATTTTTACAAAAGTCCAAATAAAATTATCGATATTTTCCCTTTCGAAAAAGTTCACTATTTATTTTTGGTTATAATAATATAAATAATAAATTAAAATTTAGAAAATGTGAAACCAATATATTAAAAATTTAAGAAAGCTTTATTAAAATATAAATTTCATTATCATTATTATTTCAATCCTTCATGTGTGCGTGTTGTTTGTATGTATATGTCTCTCTCTCTCTCTCTCTCTCTCTCTCTCTCTCTCTCTATATATAATATATATATATTATAATATTATATAACAAATTCTATAAAATTATACTAGAAACATCTTAGTATTATTATATAGCTTCTTTTTATAATTAAGATATTTTTTGTCACAAAATTATTGTCAAAAAAATTTCCTATTTTTTTCCCACTAACCTTGATGGCATTCCATGAAGGAAAGTAGGCCAACGATGGTGAGGGCACCTGAATAGTAAAGAAATCATCAAAATACCAAAGCTATAATTTCAGTTCTAGCAAGTCATCTTCTAAGCAACTTCTTGAAAATAGTATCAAAATTTCTACATCTCATCTACCAGTTGTAGCCCACCATGCATCTTACTATAAAAGAGAATAAATATTTGAAACCAAGACAGAAGACAATATGTCTAGACGATTGCCATTTGTCAGAAGATATTACTAGGGCCAAGACCTCTACACTTGAACCTGCTAGAGGTTTAAGACTGCATTGAATGTGAATTTCTATATATTCCAAGTGAGCATTGAGGTTAACAAAGAAACAATGTTTGTGGTCTTGGATTTTTTGTATTTCATTAAGGTATGCAATGATTTCATTGTAGTACTCATATTTTCCTTTGAGTACGTGAATGAGGATCTTCTTCATTTTCCTATAAAGGGTGATGGAATTAAGTTATTGGTTGTGTCATAAGTTAGTGTGTTATGAAACCAGCTCAAGAAAAGATAGAAAAGATAGATCAACACCTTAGAATTCAGCCTCTTCAAGGGGGCAACCTCCTTTACATTACATAAATGAACAATTCTT
>APFE030799703.1:0-10057 GCA_000404065.3 Pinus taeda
CTGGAATATGAAAGGACAAGTCCTTGTCATATCCAAGACCGGTTCTGTGCTTGTTGTGGACAAGCTGTTCCCAAGGTCTGATGATGGGCTTGGGAAGTGCAGACTGAGTTTCTGCATCTGCATGTACAACTGCTGCTTTATTTGAATGATCAGGAACATTATTGACATGCTGCTGATGGGTGGTTGTCTCAATGTTCTGAACAAAAACAGGTTCAAAATGGTGTCTATTTTGATGTAGCTCTTCTTGCTGTAGTTGTGATTCAAGTTGCAAAAACTCTATCTTTTCTTGTGCATTTTGTATACATTTTTGAATGTCAGCAATAATGTTTTTATTGATTATGATAGCGCTGTCAGCAGTGGATACGATTAGAGTTCTCAATAACTCTAATATTCTTTCAGATTTTCTTAGCAGTGGGCAAAAAGTGTGAGCACTTATGCAATATCTTCTTCTACCACATATGATCTCTAGCAAAACCACTCCTGCTATTCTATCTATATGTACATCTGTATATATAGAGAATTTGAACTTTACGAAATGAACCATACAAAATAAATATAATCCTGTTTGGTGGTTTCTCATAAATCAAAATCTTTCCACTAAACTTCGATGTTGGACCATGATATGATGTATTTTGTGTACCTGACTATTGATATACGAGCAGCCATGGAACCCAATTGCAATGCGAAAGACCGATAAGAAAGATTTGGTTTTATATCCTATGGTCCATGGTTTAATAAAGCAAGATTTGATTTCATATCTTATGGTCCATTCTCTTTTTAATAAAACATGACTACGACTACCATTTTATCGTATTTTCACATGCTTTATCCTTTTCCTCTTCCTGTCAACGTCAACGTGAATGGTCTACTTCCAAGTTCCCGGACCTTGTCTCTTGACAGAAAAATCGACCTCGGATTCCCGCGCTCGTTGCCTCCTCGCCAATTGTCAGTGTTGAAATACCAAAATCCTGCGCTGCATCTACAGCAATTCTAAGCCGTGTTTCCCAAATTAGATTGGAACATCCTGCTCTATTACTTGGGAAATAAATTCAGAGTCAAGCATATCTTATTGGGATATACTAGTATCTTTCTTATTATGTAGAAACTGGATCAGAACGAGCAATATATTTACCATAAAGGTGTTCGCTTAGGGACCCTCCAAACATGTGTTCGTATATAAGCATAAGCCCCCTGCACTCATTACAGTAGCGTAGTAGAGATAACAAGTTTTTATGATCGACTCTAGAAAGAAGATCGACTTGTTAACCGAGTGAAGCCGCATACATGGATTTTATGAGACAATGTATATTTTTCTTATCGCTGTCAAATGCCACCATTGGCCGACCAAGAAATTAAACAACATTCTTAGAATTACCTCATTCAAGAACTGCTGAACTCCTTCGTTGGAAAACAGTGATAGAACTTTTATTGCTACGTCATTTCCATCTCGCAGCTTACCAAAAAAAACCCGATCCAAAGCCTCCTTGGCCAATCTTACTACTGAAGTTTTCTTCGCCGATGAACTTATGTTCTGGGTATTTTCCTTCAGGAACTGGAACGCAAGCTCCTCTAAACAGATAGAGAGACCTAAAAATCCTTGTCTTCAGATAAATGCGATTAAAGATACAGATACCTCATCTGTTCAAACTGTATCGGCATGTCCACGTAGGAATTTGATTTGTTCAGGTTCTTGGGATTGCTCTATAAAAATATGGCAAATTGCGGGAGAGATGGATATTGAGAGCAACGCTGGTTCAGTGAAGAAGAGAAAATTAGAAGACAGCACATAACATATTATTTCTCAGATTGAAGCATCAAGGACGTTGGAAGGACATAGCCAATGTGTTTCTTCCATTGTCTGGCTTGAAAAAGATACGATTTATTCTGCCTCTTGGGATCATTCAGTGCGGAGTTTGGGACGTTGAAACTGTCGTTAATTCATTGACAGTGGGTTGTCGGAAAGCACTGCATTGTCTGAGTATCGGTGGTGAAGGCTCTGCACTAATTGCTGCAGGCGGGGCTGATTCTGTGCTTCGAATATGGGATCAGTGTATGCCAGGGACTTTATATGCACACCTAATACCTTCCAGAGACGTTATATGAATCAGTGAGAGAGCTGAACAGTCAGAGACGTTTTATGAATCAGTGAGAGAGTTGCTGAACAGTCAGAGACGTTTTATGAATCAGTGAGAGAGATGAAAAGTCGGACAGGACAGAGCTCAGAGGCGCAGGAATATGGAACGGTTTTGGATTCTAAGCGAATTCAGGACAGCGCAGGTGTGGCAGAACGACAGAGGCGTTATAACACAGTAGCGCAACAGCATTGAAACGCTTCTGGAAATTTCAGAACTAATTATTTATGACATAATGCATGCCGGCCCAAACAAAGGAATACAACTCTTCGAGTTTCAGTCTTTAATGCACAGGAAATATGCACTGTATACCGTTCCACTCACAATATGCCACTTAATGATTTTTATATATCATAAAAACTTCAAAACATATACGAGTTCAACGACTTCCAACTAATTTGCAGAGATGGACCATAAAAAACTCATTAAGACATAGAAGCGTTGGTTTACACAGGCCACAAAAACAAGTGGCTTACACAATATTGAGAAGGTTATGAACGTACCAGCTCTGATACCATGTTAAACACACATGGTGAACGAGAGAGAATAGGAAAGATAAAGCATGCATTGCATTTTTATTAACAATAGATGTACATTTATTGTACAATATGGTGACCGTTGGGATTCACATCGCAAGGTCCCTTGGACTACTTAGTCTGTTTAGCTTCCACACTAATCCATTTAGGATTAGGTGTCCAACAATGTTGAAGAAGCATTGGAACATGTGAAGAATCAAATCATTGCACTCTAGATCAAGCATGATGTCAAATGATTTGACTGCGGCCATGACTTCTAAAATCTTGAGCCTCTTTCCAAAGGTAGGACCCATTGCGTTATCCAACTCCTGGAAGCTTTCTACTATCAACTAGAAAACTTTCCTCATGATATCATCATTGTAAGGAGGTATAAGTGAAGCTAACTTTATTATTTCACAAAAACAAGAGGCAACTATAAGTCTTACCCCTTCACAAGGGTGTTCCAAGAACTTGGGTTGTATCAAGGCAAGCATGGATGGCTTTAGGGCCCAATTTAAACTCCTCCAATCTGATTGGTTCACCTCATAAAGAAGTGAGTCTAACTTCTCCAATTTAAGAAGAGCTTTCACTATCACCTCCAAGATCTTCAAATTTGACCTAAGTGCAAAGAGCAAATTTCCTATCTCTTGTTCCTTCTGCAGATCCCTTGGATGCTCCAGTTGTAGAATAGTATGGACTCCTCTTAAGAAGGGTCCATTGTTCTACGTTTTTCTTTGATCTATATCGTAATCCATTAAGGTATTGTTGTGTTGATTCATGGGGAGTTTTAAATGCTCCATTATTTAGTAGCTCCATTGGCACCCTATCAGTAACATATACAAGGCTATGGAAACAATAACAATGTTGTACATAGCAACTAAAGACTCTCTCTCTCCAAACCATAGCAACAATCTCTCTTTAACAACTAACCCTAGCTCAGACAATTAGTACCAGCATAGCAACATAAACAATATTCACTCAGCTATGCATGATTTAGCAGCAAAACATGACATGCTCTCAACAGCAACCTAACTCATCAACTCAACAGTAGCATAAGTTATATCAAACCCTCTGCAATATATCTCAACCTGACAAGACTATAACGACAACATACATTATCATTCTCTCTTTATCAGCAAAACATCACAACCAACAGTTATGCACGGCATCATCAACAATACAAAATACACGGCCTTCCCAACACTCTTTGCTCGTCATACATGTTCAACATTCAACACACTAGCATTCTCAATATTACGAAATAATCAATATTATGACAATACAGTTCACATAGCAATATGAGGCTGCTATAGCAATTCACATACCCCTTACCAATACAATCACTCGACCCTACAGCAATAAGCAGCATACAAAAATTCTTATGAAAAAACATTGTCAACAATTATATCATATATACCAATGCTTTGTTTTCCATCACACCCCATCCTTCTACAAATCTGCTGCAATAATGCTTAGGCCACACAAAACTTCTATCGATCGCATGTTTGTATTCTCACAAAACACAAGCAACTACAAAACTTTCTACTATAGGTATGCATAGCGCACAAGTAATAATTAACCACCACTGCTACAACAATGTCCCGGCAGCATTAGTTGACAACACCAATATCTAAAGCATAGTAAGGTCCTAGCACTTTTGTCAAACGCTCGACACTGTCAACGTGTGGGTTACTCACACTTTCGCACAGCTATCGAACTCAACTAGTCACACACATCGCTTTGCTTCTGATCTCATTACTCCTCTTCATATGCACAATTACACGCACCATTACATTGCATATTGCCAAAACCATGCTTCAGAACTACATCATACACTGGTTCACATAGCCTCTGTTCGCACCATTTCTCAATCGCGCAATAGCTCCTCGATTTATATGTCAACACATGCTACAAGTCACATCCCTTCAAACAATCTGTGCTCTGCTACAGGTACAGTCGTTGGGATCTATGGTGTACTTTGATAAGTCTGGTCGCACAACCTCTGCTAATTAACTGGCAGACTCTGTGAATCAATGCAGCCTCATGCCAGTTATACGATTTGGCTCCTCTCATCAGGCAAGAAGATAGACTAGCAAAACATATGTCAGCTTTCAATGAATTATCGATTCGATTAGTCAAAAATCTCAACTCTTGGTCAACCAGGTGTCACATGATGGAGTTTGGACTGGTTCTCGGTCCCGACAATCACCAAACTCCACCTTGACTTAGCAATAAGGAACTGCCCTCAATCAGCCCTGACATGACAGAATCTGAACCGGCACAATTTGGTAGTGGGAACCCGGCTCCAATTCTGATAATAAGAATTTCACCTGATTTAATCAACACGAAATTTAGCTCCAAGGCGATTTCATACTCAACCCAACATGGCAATAACAATTTGACACAAGGAATTTGGTTGTTGGCAACAAATTGTCCTGAATTTGAGCAGTATGACCCAATTTTTTAAAACTCTGACTCAGCCGAGGATCGACTCCGACTCGGTATCGACTCGGCCGGCTCGATTTCAATGACTCGGTCGTTGTAAAAAATACATTAAATATTTATATTTTTTATAAAAAAAACACAATTTTAAAGATTTTCATTCATGTTTCCAAACACACAGCATTATAATATAGATGGAAGACAACATATGATCAAAGTAGGCTCGTGAATATATCCATTATATCAAAATGGCACCCAATGCACTGTCCAATGGCAATACATAGTCATACATGATCAAAGATTCAAAACAAAAAACACATAATCAAAGAGGCTAGAAATGGCCTCTACAACAAAAGTAAACTATGACCAGACTCCAGTACTACTGGCTAGTAGCTACTGCCAAAGGAGCCAAGATCATGTCGATCAATCTCTGAATCATCATCAGAGTCAGACAGGGGGGCCCATGGCTCCTCCTCATCATCATCATCTCCAACTGCAACTGTAGAAGTGGTACCACTAGTAGGCTGTGCAACAGATGCAAGCTGAGATAGAGAAGATATACGGCTGCGCTTCTGTCGTCGCTGAGCAGAGGAAACGCCTGCAACTGGAGTCCTTGCTGGCTGTGAGACTCAGGCTGGTAGTACAGGTGGATCGGGATCTGCATTCAACTGAACATCATGTTCAACTGATGCCTCGATATCTAAATCTAAATCAAGATCCTCATCAGGATCAAACTCTGCTGGATGACTCTCCACTACCCAATTTGATGTTGGATCAATGTCTTCCAACACAATGGGATCTGAATCAGGTCTTTTGTTCAGCAATTGGTTTCGTCTGAGCCGGAGGTTGTATTGAACATAGACTAGATCATTTAACCGTTTTTGATCCAAATGGTTTCTCTTCTTTGTGTGAATCCTCTCAAAGACAGACCAATTGCGCTCACACCCAGTAGCTCTGCAAGTTTGACTCAAAATACGAATTGCAAACTTCTGCATTCAAGACAATGGCCACCAAAAGCCTCCCACCACTGTGCTGCAAAACACATAGGAGTGTAATGAGCTAGCTCAACAAAATTACAAATTATATCCAACTTCCAAATTATAAACGATTTAACAAAATTAAAAAAAAAAAAGTAAAACTATTAAGAATTTGAAAATTGAAATTTTTGTTTACCTAGCTCATCTGCTTCTTTTGCAATCTTTGCTAGGTTCTTCCCAAAGGTACCCAAGGCATTGCTGAAAGTCGTGACCTATCGGTGTATCTCGCGCTGATTAGAATCTAACGGGATCATGAAATCAATGCAGTCAATCAGTCCATCTCTGACCTCCACCCTCAAAGCTCCTGACTCCTTAGCTTTATAATGATACCATGGGTTCAAAAAATACCCAGCTGCATGTATAGGGCGATGGAGTTGATTGTTCCATCTTTCATCAATGATTGCCCAAATGGGCCCATACTTAGCCACTCTATTCTTGTATGCCCTCTTTATTTGCTCCTTTTCTTGATCCATAGCTTCATAAATGAAGCCCATAGCCAACCTTTCCCCATCCACCAACCTCAACACGTTAACCAGTGGCTCAGCAAACTTCACAATCTCAGCTGCCTTTCTCCAAAAAGTTTCTTCATTAACTTTCTTTTTCAATTCTTTGCCTTCCGTTTGTTAGACCAATTGCTTTAATTCCATTCATCACTGGAAAACATCTTTTGCAAGTTTCTATTTTTGGAAAGCATAGATTGCAATGTCAAAAAATGAGTAGCAAATCTAGTGATGGCCGGCCTAATAAAATCCCTGCCCCCAGTGTGTTTCCTCATGAGGCTCAAAATCAATGAATGATTGTAGATAAATTTTGTTATGCTTTTGGCATGATCTACAGTGTTTTTGACCCAATCTATTTTTCCAATATCCTCAAGCATGAGGTCTATGCAATGTGCAGCACATGGGGTCCAAAAGATGGTCTTGTGTTTTTCCTCTACCAGTTTATTAGCAAGAACATAGTTAGAGGCATTATCTGTGTTGACTTGAACAACATTAGCCACCCCCACCTGCTCAACAACCTCATCCAATAGCTGAAACAACAATTGCCCATCTTTTACCTTATCAGATGCATCAACTGATTTTAAAAACATGGTTCCCCGTGGGCAGAAGACAAGAAAGTTTATGATGGTACGGTTTCTTTGATCAGTCCATCCATCTGACAAGATGGTACATCCTGTTCTTGCCCATGAGTCCTTGAAATCTTTCAAATACTCATTAATGGAGTCAATTTCTTTCTACAAATGATACCCCCTTAGCTCATGTATAGTAGGGCCTTTGAAGCCTTTTCCAGCAACATGTATGGCATCAAACATAGGCTCATAATATGGTGAACGGGAAGCATTGAAGGGGATATCAGCATCATACCACCATCTAGCTATGTAATCACAAGCAGTCTCCCTCAATTCTTTCTTCCAATGGTCATCTAAAGTGGGCCGTATCTAACTTTTACTAGCTTGAGGACCATGTGCATCTGATGGAGAGGAGGGAGTGAAATAACTTTTGATAGTCATATCACCCTTTTTCATTCTACCCTTTCCCTTATCTTGAACAGAACCAAAAGAGGGAGGAACATATCGGAAAGGGTTAGATGCATCAGTATGAGGGATAGAGGAAGAACCCTCAAAATCATAATGGGGGTTGGTAGCCATCATTTTTTGTATCTCCCTCTTCCTCCCAATTTCAGCCTCTAACTCTCTTTCCCTAGCCTTATCTTCTTTAAACTTCTCAAAGCTGGCTAACAATTGCTTCCTAATCTCCCCAATTTCTGGTGAGGCACATGGAGTAATTTGGCCTCTAATCCCCGCCAATTGTTGTTTCAGCCTATTAATGCCCCCAGGACCTTCCTTAATTTTCCTTTGGCAAAATTTGCAATGCATTTGACTATCAACCATTTCAACATATGCCCAAGCAAGATCTCTCGCTCTAGGTGTCATTTTTTGACTAGGAAACGAAAGCAAACAATCTGAAAATGAAAAAAAAAACATTGATTCAATGTTCATTTCTTTCACAAAAAACACTCTCTAGGCTTTCTAGATATGCACCTAAAATTTAATAAGCAAAAACAGATTTGTAGAAGTGAAAAAAATACCTCCAGGCACAAACTGCCTCCTCAAGCTTGCTCCAAGAATCAACTCGTCAATGCTGCTCCAAACGGCTGCCCAATAAGCTCCTCACTCCAGCTACAATGCTTGCCCAAGACTCCTCACTGCTGCTCCAAAAACAAACTCAAGAACTGCTCACTAACTCTCACTAAAGTTCTCACTCAAATGCATGAGATGGTTGTGAGAGAATGAGAGCATTTGAGTGGGTTAAATAGGGTTTGGGAGAGGGGAATGGACCCCAAATAGCACTTAACCAATTTAGGAAACACTTTGGAGTCCCCAACAATCAGCTAAATGTTAAAAAGTTTAAAAAAAATTAGAAAAATCATTGTTTTTTTTGGGTGATTGGCCGGATTTAATGACTCGGCCGAGTAGATGCGGAAACGGCCGGGTTGACCGAGTCAGTCATGACTCAGCCTCCCGAACTGGTTTTTTTGCTGAGTTAGAAAAAAATTTCTGGCTCGAATCAACTCGGCCGAGTTGGATCCGAGCCAGCGGGATCTTAAAACAGTGGTACGACCCCTCCAACAATTGTAATGGCACCCAAGATTTAACTCGATTTCCCTTCCACGTATAATGGTACAGCGACCCTTCAATAATCAACCCAAAACAACTGATATTGCCCTAGGCGACTTCGTTCTTTCTTTAAGTCCGATAATCCTCGACTCCAAGATAGTTGATTTGCTACATGCAATTCAGCCCTCGATCGTTATCATATCAGCTTGCCCTATCTATTATTGATCCAGTTGGCAAGCTTCAACAATGGCACAACACAGTCTGCTTCTTCCTTTATAGTGATCCGGTGTGGTAAATAAAGAGATCGTGCCCATGGCCACAATCCTACTTTTAAACTCAGCAAAACACATGATCCGCCAACAACATTCGCTTCTCCTCAGTGACAGGAGAATGTGACATGTCAAATACTTTATGTTTCACTTGGCCATTCATTCACTCTTTAACAAATTGGCAATCAACTGCAAATTTGCGTTCGTCAATATTGCCATTTTGCAATATGAATTCGGCCCCTTAGCGAATCACTTTGGATGGCTCAACTCCAATGGTAGTGTCGTGCCACAAGTGTACTTAACCCTTGAATAACACACACATCATTGCAAACTCGTTCCCACAATCTCGGCTATGCAAAAAACCAAGAACGACTCCTATCACGGCGATAGACTCAGCCTCCTTAAATTATCTTTGATCCCTGCAAGGAAGCGAATGTATCATTGGACGTTGCTTCAATAATTTGACACAGTTTGGATGTAGTTCTAACCTCTTTGACCTTCAAAATTTGACCATTAAAATATTGTGCAACAAATGCTCTTCGAGAACTCAATTCGGAATTTGGTCTTCTGGCATGACAACGAATTTTAAGCAATATGGAAAATTTGGCTTGATCTGCAATAAACCCTCAAGCTGGCACGAAAACCAGCGCTAATACCACTGTAATATCCCCAAATAAAAATTTGACCAAGACTTGTGTTAAATTGGCAACTAGGGCCAAACTTCATGTGGGTCGGCTTATTTATGGCAGCTGATATTTTTATTGGATCCCTCTCGTCGAGAGGTGTAGGATTGATCCAAAGATCATCCGATTCCGATAAGTATTTATGGAGATATGAATTTATTTTGTTTATATAATTATTATCAAGCCGACCAGCGCTTATGTAGGCTCTAGAAGCCCAACCGACATGTCTATTCATCATCCTCGTTTTGGTATAAATAGATGAGGATTTGTTATCATTTTGTATGGGCATTCTTGGTGTGATCTCCTCTACATGTCTTTGGGTTTTGGTGGAGGAGAGACACTAAGAGTATACGCTGGCCTAA
>APFE030799710.1:0-13723 GCA_000404065.3 Pinus taeda
AAAATAGATACTTTTATTTACTTGTTATTGTTATTATTATTATTTTGTGTTTTTGTTTGTTTGTTTTAGTTTTTATCTTCTCAATGTTTTCATATTCTCATTATATTTGATTGGAAATATATGTTAAAATAAAAAATATGTATATACTATAAGTTTAGGAGAATAATTTTTTATTAATGGTGTACTTCTTTAGCGCTCGATAGGATTCGGGAAATGACAATTTTTTTTAAATAATCTTTAATATGTTTATTGGTTTCGGTATATTAAATTCAAAAGAAATATGATTTTAATATCAAATTATTATTATTATTATTATTATATTTTATTATTATTATTATTAATATATGAAAATAATAATATATGTATTTCCTCAATAAGATATAACGTTTTTAAAAAACAAATTTGCAAACTTCCATATTAAAAATTATTTAAAAATAAAATGTTGACACGAATTTCCAAAATAACAAATGTTTTAATGCACACATTATCAAAAAATCCAAAATCACATATAAAATCATTTATTTTGTAAAGTTGTTCATTCATCATAATTGAAGTGTTTCCTATCCAATGACTTCAATACGTTATATAAAAAAAATACATTATATTTAATATATTGTTATTAATATGATAAACTTAAAATGATGATGATGATGATGATGATGGTTAACTTCCACTGAGACCAAACATTGGTCTATCGGACCTAAAGAAACAAATTATTTATTTTGATTTAAGATTTTATTCCTATGCTCAAAAAAGTTAGAGAGAAGCCTCTTGAGCTCACTATAATTTTGACATTGTAAAAGGCTAGGAAGATTAGTATTGTAACAAAGATTGTGAAACTAAAATCTAATGTGGTTGTATTCGGGCACTCTACAAATATAATTATAATAATAATAATAATAATTACTATTATATTACTTTATGACAATTATGAGAGTATAATATAATTACATGGTTTATTGTTATAATTATATATAACAATAAGAAATAAATAAATAATGATAATTATTTGAGTAGAAGTAATAATAATATTAGCTCATAATAATAATCATGATCCAATAATAATTAGAATTGTGATAAGTGAATTATTACGTGTAATTTTTTAAAGACCAACTATTTATGATAATTAATAACTATATAAATAATAACAACCAATATTCTTATATCTTTAGGATTATTATATAAATAAACTCATAATAAATTAATTATTAATAATGAGTAATGAAGTAATATTAATTAAAATAATAATAATTATTATTATTATTCCTAGGCTTTATTAATTCAACCATGTTTATTTTAATATTTTTAATATTTATCTTAGGGTTTATATGCATTGGACTTATAATATCAGTCCCTTTTGTTTATTATTACCCAAAGCATAAATACTAAAAACCCAAGGGATTATGAACCAAAGGGACTAATATTATAAATCCAAGGAAATAATATTAGACAACCATGGTCAACCATGGTTGAATGTCACATTGTGACAAGGATTGTCTCACCATGAAAATAAACCATGTTTATTTTAGTCTTCATAATATTAAACCCAAGGGACTAATATTATAAACCCAACATTGGTAAACCCTAATATAAATATTAGAAAGACTAAAATAAACATGGTTTATTTTCATGATGAGACAAGCCTTGTCACAATGTGACATTCAACCATGGTTGTCTATGATTGACAATGGTTGACCATGATTGATATTATAAACCTAAGGGAATAATAAACCCAAGGGATTGATATTATAAACCTAAAGGAATAATAAAACTAAGGGATTAATACTAAAACCCCAGGGGAATAATATTAAACCCATGGGACTAATATTATAAACCCAACATTGTTAAACCCAAATTTAAACACTACAAACACTAAAATAAAAATGGTTTATTTTGATGGTGAGACAATCGTTGTCACAATGCGACATTCAAACATGGTTGACCATGCTTTGCTATGATTGACAATGGTTGACCATGATTGATATTAAAACCATGGGACTAATATTATAAATCCAACGTTGGTAAACCCAAATATAAATACTACAAACACTAAAATAAACATAGTTTATTTTGATGGTGAGACAATCCTTGTTACAATGCAACATTCAAACATGGTTGACCATGTTTGGTTATGATTTATATTATAAACCTAAGGGAATAAAAAACCCAAAGGATTGATATAATGAACCCAAATGAATAATAAATCCAAGGGATTAATACTAAAACCCCAAGGATTATGAACCCAAGGGAATAATATAAACCCAACATAAACTCAAATATAAATATTACAAACACTAAAATAAACATGGTTTATTTTCATGGTGGGACAATCTTTGTCAAAATGCGACATTCAACCATGGGAATAATATCTTAAACCCAACATTGGTAAACTCAAATATAAATATTACAAACACTAAAATAAACATGGTTTATTTTGATGGTGAGACAATTCTTGTCACAATGCGACATTCAACCATGGTTGACCATGTTTTGCTATGATTGACAGTGGTTTACCAATATTGATATTATAAACCTAAGGGAATAATAAACCCAAGGGCTTGCTATTAAAACCCAAATGAATAATAAACCCAATGGATTAGTACTAAAACCCCAAGGGACTATGAACTCAAGGGATTATGGACCCAAGGGAAGAATATTAAACCCAAGCAACTAATATTATAAACCCAACATTCGTAAACCCAAATATAAATATTACAAAGACTAAAATAAACATGGTGTATTTTCATGGTGAGACAATCCTTGTCACAATGCGACATGCTATGATTGAGGGATTAATATTGAACCCTAAGATTAATATTATAAACCATATGCTTAATATTAAATCGAAGGAATATAAACCCTATGAATAATATTAGAAACCCTAGGAACAATATTATAAACCCAATGGATTACTAAACCGATTGGATTAATATTTAAAACCCAAGGGATTAAAAACTGAATGGAATAACATTAGATCATGGGATTAATATTAAACCCTAAGAATATAAACCTTAATTTAATATTATGAACCTTAGGATTAATATTATAAACCCAAGAGGTTATTACTATAAATTCAAGGAATTAATATACATAAAGGATTAATATTATAAACTAAATGAATTATAAAGTGAGGGGAATAATTTTAAACCCAAGGGATTAATATTGTGACAATTCTTGTCACAATGCGACATTCAACCATGGTTGACAATGTGTAGCTATGATTGAAAATGTTTTACCATGATTGATATTATAAACCTAAGGGAATAATAAACCCAAGGGATTGATATTACAAACCCAAATGAATAATAAACCCAAGGGATTATGGATCCAAGGGAATAATATTAAACTCAAGGGACTAAATTAAATTAACACTACCTCCTAATTTACAAGTGAATATTTTCATACAGGGACAGATGTTCAAATTGACTGCTCTTATTGATTCTGGAGTAGACGTAAATATTTTAAATACAAAAGTGATCCCTGTTAAATATTGGATGACAGTAGAAAGAAAAGTTATTGGCTTGAGAAATAAAACGCTGAAATATGAAATTCCCAAGGCATCTATCTGCTTTCATAATCATTTCATAAAATTAAAATTTTCAGTTGCTGACATCCCTATTGATTGTATTTTGGGTAACATATTTTTGGCTGCTATTGAACCACATGGTTCATTTAGAACAAAAAATAATCAGGGTGGATATTTTATTACTCTTCCTACCTCCCCAAATGGCCCAAGAAAAATTAAATTACCATATGTCTCAGCTCCAAGAGTCTCGACAATGATTCAGATTGTGGAAGAGCTAAAGAAAGTTGAATCAAAGTTAACAGATCTAAAAGATCTGAAATCTACCATTCATATCTCACAACAGCTAAGTTTACCAACAATACAAAAGAAGATTTCAGAATTAAAAGCACAAATAGAGAAAGAGTGTTGTGCAGAAGATCCGAATGCTTTTTGGCACAGAAAGCAATATTGTGTTGAATTGCCCTATAAAACAGAATATACAGGTAAGCCATGTAAGAGTAAGGAAATTCGATGAACAAGGAATATCGTGAGCTCTGTGAAAAAAAATCAAGAATATGTTGAGTAAGAAATTGATCAGAGAATCAGAGAGCCTGTGGAATTGTTATGGGTTTTATGTAAATAAAAGATCAGAACAAATCAGAGGCATCCCAATGCTAGTCATCAATTATAAGCCTTTGAACTCAGTACTAGCAGATAATACATATCTGATTCCCCACAAAGGAGATTTGATAAGCAGAATAGCAGGAGCAAAAATATTCTCCAAGTTCAAACTGAAATCAGGATTTTGGCAAGTTGTTATATCAGAGAAGGATAAATTCAAAACAGTTTTTAGTGTCCCAACTGGACATTATGAATGGAATTTGATGCCTTTTGGCCTAAGGCATGCACCATCCAAGTTACAAAAGGTGATGGACTCTATATTTAAACCCTTCTTTGATTGGCTGATTGTGTATATAGATGATATACTTATTTTCTCAAAAAATTTGCAAGACCATTTTAAACATATACAGACCTTTGTAAATACAATAAAAAGGAATGGTCTTGTATTAAGCAAAAAGAAAATCGAAGTCTTTCAGACTTCCATTAAATTTCTTGGCCATACTATATTCAGTGGCCAAATATCCTTGTAAAAACATGCTCTAGAATTCTCAAACAAATTTCCAGACATCATTGCAGACAAGATGCAGCTACAAAGATTTCTTGGTTGTTTAAATTACGTAAGTAATTTCTATCAAGACTGCGCCGAGGACAAAAGCTTATTAAATCAAAGGCTGCGCAAAAATCTTGCACCTTGGACCCCACTCTATACTAGAGCAGTTCAAAAAATTAAAGCCAAGGTCAGAGACCTTCCCATACTGTATATATCTGATGATGCAGCTTATAAGATTGTAGAATCCGATGCCAGCAACATCGGATGGGGGGGTATATTAAAACAGAAAATAGACAATGAAGAACATGTTATCTAGTTTGCTTCAGGAGCATGGAACCCCACTGAGAAAAGATATTCTACTATAGAAAAAGAGGTGAAAGCAACATGGAATAACATCGACAAATTCGAGATCCATCTGGTCAATAAACCATTTCTTCTCAGGACAACTGCATATGCCCTTAAGAAGGTGCTTAATAAAGATATCAAGAAGCCTAGAGAAGCCAAATTTGCTAGATGGCAAGCCATTTTTGCAAATTTTGATTTCGAAGTGGAACATATCAAAGGAGAAGACAATTGTCTACCTGATTTTCTCAGCCGAGAATACATACAAACCCAGTCACAAGAACAAGAACATATATTTGTTATTGTTACTGAATGGGACCCAGATAATCAACAAGAAGTTCTAAGAACTATTAGAGAAGACCAAAGTTGGGAAGAATACAAGGAAAACTGGAAGCCAACTTGGCAGTTAAGACAAACAAAAGTCTTAGATGCAGATCTACAGCCACATACAGATCTTTTACACCTAGTGCCTGAAAGAAGAGTATTTCCCAAAGCAAATCGCTGGATCCATGATATGGTGTATACTAGCAGTATGGCTGCATCTCATCAAGCAGATGAAGCATTGCAAAATAATTTTCATGGCATCGCAATGATTTGGTCTGAAGGAGGAAGACAAAGAAATATATATCACAAATATTTTGTCATCAACAGAACTAGAAACACATATTGGACAATCACTAGAAATTCTCCTATCTTATGGCCAGAAAATAATCCTAATCTTATTTTTCCCGACACTGTTTTTAATTATGCGGGTTATAATAAATTATGGTGGGATCTCCTAAATGTTGATGGAAAGGAAGAAATCCATGATACAAAATTAAAATTTGGATCCATTAGGTCCATGCAAAGAAATCAGTTTTCAGGATGGTTAGGTGACTGGTGGAGGGATTTTGGATTAAATTACACTGCTATAGATCCAATCTTTTATGAAAGTTATTTTCAGATGACATGTGACAAATGCTACCATATAAATACCGTTGACTATTTTCACATTCCTTGTACCACAGTAAATGATCTACTGAATTATTCGGATCACCATATACTACAACAATTTATTACTAGGCATGACGAATGGCCAGTCATGACAAAAATAAAGCATCAATATGTGTTGAATAAACCTATGATAGTTTAGTGGATCTATACAAAGTCATGGGACGGCCTCATTTATCCCAAAAATAGGTTCCAGGGAGTCACAGCTCTCGGTAAATCATCCGATAGTGCTGGTCCTTCTTCATACAAAGGTTTCCTGTGGGCTTATCCAGAAAGCTCCACTATGTAATTATGTTGACCAACCATGAGGAGTATTCATGACCAGTTTCCTCATGGGCCTTAACTGGTTAAAAGGCATCCACTTTGTACATAATATACTTTCCGTAGGATTGAATGTAATCTTGTAATAGGAAAAAGATTCGTTAGTCACGAGACTCAGAGCACTTCTCTGACTTTTGGTGGATATTGAACCACATCTCTGTGATTGATAGAATATTTCGTACTCAACTTGTTGGTTCGATGGTCAGATGTTTGTCCCCTCTTCTTCCTATAAAACGAAGAGAGTCAGGCTCATTCGGGGCATCGAGAGTTAGAGTTATTGTGTCTTTGGAAGTTTGGAGTCGAGAGCTTCTCCTGCTCTGCAATTGCGGACATTCAGTCTAATCTGCTTGCATCACGAGAAGAACTCAAGTATTTAGGTGATCTGAGAAGCCTGCGCATAAGTGTGAGAGCACTAGTGAGAACCTAAAGTGGCCAGATCATTAGTATGTCTGTCTATATGTGTGTTTTGAATATATGTTTAAAGACAAAATTTATGTAATCGCTAGGTAGCCTCCAGTAAGATATCTCAGTATTGAGTAGCAACAGTTTGGTAAATGCGAACATACTCCATCTCTAGTATGAACAGACTATAAATCATGTGTAATCAATATCTGAAAAATTCAATAAAAGAGTGTTATTTCATTTTCTGCTTCTGAGTACTGTGTGCTTTAATTTGTCCTACTGTGTAGTAGTTGTCTCACAATCTTCAGTCGAAGTTCATTAGGGGTTCACCAAAGATTCGAAGGGATGCCAGATCGTTGGAAGGCGAGGAAGTCGTATGTAAGGTTGCATAGCGTGAAAGATCCAAGTAGGTTCGCATTAAGTTCACCAGAGGTTGATCATTGAAGACAAATGAAGAGACGCAACAAGGCAAAGTTAGTAGAGAGCGACAACAGCATAGTGCGCGGAGTGCGCGACATGTTAGCAGCACTGTAGCAAGCTTTGTAAAAGCCCCTGCATAAAATTGGTATCAGAGCCAGTAAGGTGTGGTTTGATGGGTTAGTACTCATTTTTACATCACTCTATAAAATGGATCCAATTAGAAAGTCTGTTTCATACCATGATATTGAAGAGCAAGATTCCTCTGTTCAAGAAAATCCCCTTCGGGATATGTTCGCTATTGCATCTAGTAAGGGAATTAAATTCTGCTGAACTTGAATATGAAGAAAGCCAACCCTCTGTTAGATGGCAGCTACCTTCAATTAATGCTTCAGAAGTCTATGTAGATCTGTCTGCCTTCCATTTAATTGCCACTACTAGGATAAGTATAAAGGAATCTATCGGCCAGATTCAGGAAAACTCTGGCCGTGTACAATCTACTCCTTTACTTAACCCCAAATAGTTACAGGCCGAGACTAAGCGTCTAAAAACTCAGTACCTTCATTTGGGTTGTATCAGAATTGGAATACATTCATTAACACATCAGGGTTTGAATATTGTTGTGTTAGTCACTGTCTGAGATCTTAAACACAACAAATATACAGATTCATTAATAGGAGGGATAGTTGCACCTCTTTCAAATGGTCTAGTATATTTTGATTGCTATCCAAAATTTTCAGTTTATGACTTTGATGAAACTATTGAGAGCATTCTCCAGCTCCAGATCTAGACAACTAGATTTGATATGAATAAGAAAAGACATAATATAGCAATCCAAACTAGAGGTTGCTTCAGGCACACAAATACCCTGTATCCTACTGTTATGCATGCCCCCAGTAAAGATTCTAAAGCAAGTGTCGTGGTGTTAACAGACTCTAGAAATCAAAAGATAGAACACCAAACAATCAGGTGGGAAGATTTGACATTCCTTGAACACTGGGTGGTTTCAAACCCTAGGCCTCCGTCAGTTAAGAAAATTACTTCTGCAGATATCAGAGAAGAGTCCTCATCTGTTGTCTTATCTTTCCCCAGTAGATCTACTATAGACAGAAAAAGGATAGATCAAATGTGCAAGAGTTCACCATTATACAGAAACCCTGAACTTGTTGACACTTATTGCACAAGTTCTCTTGTAAATACTTGCAAACATATTTCATTGTTTGAATTAGCCCAAATGGTAAATTTTTCTTCCCTAGAAGTTAAATGTCCAAAGTGTCAATACCTAGTCATTTTAAGCCAACTTGCAGATGTGGTAATCCATGAGAACCATCATCTTAGGACTGGTGAAGCCCCACCTACAACTTCTATCAATCCATGTCCAAATCCTAAGTGCTCTGAAATTCCATTTCCTCATGAGTCAGAGCGTGTTTTAATGATGCATGAGATTCCTATTCTGGAAAATGAAGATCCGAGGTTAACCCAAATGTTTTCAGTAATGAGACCAGCCAAACCAAGATATGGTCTTGGTTATCTTGAGCAAGCTAATGGCCTTATACCAGATTGTCGATTCGGTTCTGTTCCAGATGACTTCAAAAAACAAACAGTCATGGAGACGCATAAATTCTTCACCTTAATGGATGGATGTCTGAAAAATAGAGTCCCTACCAAATGGATGAAAGACATGTTGAATTGGGATCTTTCTACAAATCCTGAAGCATAAGAATTTGGTTTAAGTCATTCTATGTCTGAGAAAATAAAATTGTCTCAAGAATGGAAAAGCCACATGGAATGTAATAACACATGCATCTCATTCTATGTTTGGTTAGAAAAGAGAAAGAAACAAATTTTAATGACTGATGCATCCACTTCATCTCAACATTCTTGGATAGCACTAGATGGCCTTAAAGTTGAAACACCTACAACTTTTCCTCCATACAAAGGCATAATTCTTGGAGAAGGACAAAATCCTGCCAAAGCAATACCATTAGTATTAAAGGATGATATTGCATTTGGTACTAATGGCAGAATACATAAAACTTTTGAAGAGCTGAATTGGACAAACACAACTGTGAAAGGTCTTGAAATGAACATGGCCAAATCCAAAGATGTTAAAGAATAATTTGATACTGTCAAAGTTTCTTTGAATTCTGTCAATAATTCCTTGAATAATGTTCAAAATTCTACTTCAGTAATTAGAGGATGTGTTAGAGAATCTCTAATAAAGCTAGAGAATGTTGAAGACAAAATGGTAGAACATATTGGTTCTACATCTGAACAGATAAATGAACTAGTGCAGAAGATGAATCAATTATCTATATCCAAAATAGAAAAACCATTTCCTTATTCTTTTTTGCATAAAGCAAGTGTTCGTATTCAGGATCCTGTCAAGCCAGTCGACAAGTTTCCTTTTTTATTGCCCAAAGAAATTGCATCCCAAGAACCAGGAAAAGTTGACACTCCAAGTGAACATATTTCTATAGCAAGTCTGTTTAAGGACGAGGAAAAAGAGCCAGAAGTTATGCCTATATTTGAGCCCTTGTAAAGTTAGTATAATAGATATTCAACACCTGATATCAGAGGAAAAGGCAAACTACCTAAAACCCACACTTTCTTCCCTGATTCTCATAGGGAATGCACTATAGATAACCTCAGTGTCAGCCAGATAAGACAAATGGTAGACATGATGTTTACCGAATATAAAACTATGTGTCTAAGAGGGAAAACTGAGGTAGAAGCCTTCAAAATATTTATCCAGTGTTTCACAGGCACGCTGTCAAAATGGTGGGAAACAAAATCCTCTCCTGCTTTAATTAAATAGATGGAAGAACAAATTCTCAAGGATGGGCAAGGAAACATAATTCATAATTCAGATGAGACGGTACAAAACAACATGAATGGAGCCTTGACCTCCATGATTGTTGAGCACTGGTGTGGTTCTGAGGCTGAAATAGCCGATAAGCATGAGATTATTTTAATGAATCTCAAGTGCAATAAAATATCCCAATATGAAGACTTCCATTGAGATTGGATGCAGAGAATCTATGAAGTCAAAGAATCAAAGAATTTGTTATGGAAGCAAGTTTATCTTGCAGCACTTCCTTCCAAGTTCGTTGACTATCTCAGAATGCAAGAATTTTTTCAAATGCCTTTTGAGTCTTATACATGGGGACAAATATATTCAATTATTACTAAAGCTCTGGTTGGTCTTTGCACAAGCTCGAAAGTTAATAAGTCTCTAGAAAAGTTGTCTGATAGCAAATCATTGTGTAGCAAGTATGGGTTATCTCTTGATGATCCATTAGTAAAAAGGAGAAAAATCAAGAAATGAGCCAAGAAAGAAAAGAATTTAAGTCGAAAGGCCGATCTTTTCAATAGCATAAAAGGAAGGGATATTACAAATATGTCCCTAAGACACATTATTATAAACCATCTGACATTCACTTGCATAGTGCCAAGTAAGAAAAATGGAATAAATTGACATGTTGGTTATGTGGCAAAAATGGACATATTGCAAATAATTGTCCATTAGGTGAAGAATCACAAAGAAATTGAGGGAAGAAATCTTAGCCTCCATTAAAAACTCCAAAAACAGAGACTTGGTATCTTTGCATGAGATGTGGGTCTAGAAATCATAAAACTGATCATTGCCCCAATGTGGTGATCAAAGAACAACCCCAGATTCAACAGCAACAGTTGCTTGACTCACCTGTTGAAAGTTCTAGTTTGGTATATACTAGAGAAGAAGAAGTTGAAGAATTAAATTTTTATGCAAATGCTAGTAATTGTTCAGACTCTGAAACTTGTGAATGTATTTTCTCTTCTGAATCTGAAATTTCTAATGAATCTTCTGATGAAGATAAACAACCACAGAAAGACAAAGAAAAGATTCTTATGGTACAGACAGAAGAAGATGAGATAAAAATCTTGTCCCAAATAAGATCTATGGAGGAAGGGGAAATGAAGAATCGCCTTATGGAAGCCTTCATGGATCAAATGAAATCTTCCAGCGGAAGTTCTTCAAAAAAGCCACTCTTCATTGATGCCTCTTATGAAAAGAATGCAAAATCATTCCAAAGACATCAACAATAGGATAAAGTTCGCGCGCTTACCTGGGGAGAGGTAAGTCATGAAATTCACAATCTCAAATCTGAAATTTCTATTCTTAAGTCTAAGATTGTGAGATTAGAGAAAGGCAAATCCATTGATGAAGCAGATCATATAGAAGAATATGATACAGAGGAATTTTACAAGCCAAATGTACAGATCTATGAAGGAAGAAAAGATACTGCTTTAAGTTTTCAGGAAATGAGGATGCTTGCCATCGAATACCAGCAACATCATGTACAAGTGAATATTTGCATATAGGGACAAATGTTCAAATTGACTGCTCTTATTGATTCTAGAGCAGATGTAAATATTTTAAATACAAAAGTGATCCCTGCTAAATATTGGATGACAGCAGAAAGAAAAGTTATTGGCTTGGGAAGTAAAATGTTGAAATATGAAATTCCCAAGGCATCTATCTGCTTTGATAATCATTGCATAAAATTAAAATTTGTCGTTGATGACATCCCTGTTTATTGTATTTTGGATAACATATTTTTGGTTGCTGTTGAACCACATGGTTCATTTAGAACAAAAAAGAATAAGGGTGGATATTTTATTACTCTTCCTACCTCCACAAATGGCCCAAGAAAAATTAAATTACCATATGTCTCATCTCCACGTGTCTCGAAAATGGTTCAGAATATGGAAGAGCTAAAGAAAGATGAATCAAAGCTAACAGATCTAAAAGATTTGAAATCTACCATTCATATCTCACAACAGCTAAGTTTACCAACAATACAAAAGAATATTTCAGAATTAAAGGCGCAAATAGAGAAAGAGTGTTGTGCAGAAGATCCAAATGCTTTTTGGCACAAAAAGCAATATTGTGTTGAATTGCCCTAGAAAACATAATATATAGGTAAGCCATGTAAGAGTAAGGAAATTCCAATGAACAAGGAATATCGTGAGCTCTGTGAAAAAGAAATCAAGAATCTGTTGAGTAAGAAATTGATCAGAGAATCAGAGAGCCCGTGGAATTGTTATGGGTTCTATGTAAATAAAAGAGCGGAAAAAATCAGAGGCATCCCAAGGCTAGTCATCAATTATAAGCCTTTTGAACTCATTACTAGCAGATAATACATATCTGATTTCCCACAAAGGAGATTTGATAAGCAAAATAGTAGGAGCAAAAATATTCTCCAAGTTCGACCTGAAATCAAGATTTTGGCAAGTTGATATATGAGAGAAGGATAAATTCAAAACAGCTTTCAGTGTCCCAAGCGGACATTATGAATGGAATGTGATGTCTTTCACCCTAAAACATGCATAATCCAAGTTCCAGAAGGTGATGGACTCTATATTTAAACCCTTCTTTGATTGGCTGATTGTGTATATAGATGATATACTTATTTTCTCAAAAAAATTGCAAGACCATTTTAAACATATATAGACCTTTGTAAATACAATAAAAAGGAATGGTCTTGTATTAAGAAAAAAGAAAATCGAAGTCTTTCAGACTTCCATTAAATTTCTTGGCCATACTATATTCAATGGCCAAATCTCCTTACAAAAACATGCTCTGGAATTCTCAAACAAATTTCCAGACATCATTACAGACAAGACACAGCTACAAAGATTTTTTGGTTGTTTAAATTATGTAAGTAATTTCTATCAAGATTGTGCCAAGGATAGAAGCTTATTAAATCAAAGGCTGCGCAAAAATCCTGCACCTTGGACCCCACTCCATACTAGAGTAGTTCAAAAAATTAAGGCCAAGGTCATAGACCTTCCCATATAGTATATATATATGATGATGCAGCTTATAAGATTGTAGAATCCGATGCCAGCAACATCGGATGGGGGGGTATATTAAAACAGAAAAAAGACAATGAAGAACATGTTATCTAGTTCGCTTCAGGAGCATGGAACCCCACTGAGAAAAGATATTCTACTATAGAAAAAGAGGTGAAAGCAGCATGGAATAACATCGACAAATTCGAGATCCATCTGGTCAATAAACCATTTCTTCTCAGGACAGATGCATCTGTTGGAAATAATACTGAAAGGGGGGGTGAATCAGTATTATCAAATTATTTTCAATATGTCTTCCTGATTTATACTTAATTTAATCTTCAGATATTGATCATTAACTTGTATGTCAGTACCATATAATAATGAGCATGAAAGAAAAACAGATAGTCACACCAAAGAACACCAGATATAAGGTGGAAACCCAATGTGGGTGAAAACCACCTGCTGCAATATGTCTCTATCTTCTTTCAATTAGAAACTTCTTTTACAATGATTTTGTACTGGTGTAATCCTTTACCAGTACACAAGCTGCAACCTGCAGAGAGCTACAACTCTCTCTCGTTTTCCAGTCTCTCCTGGAAGGGAGCTAGAACCCCCTTAGCTCTTTACTTCTTAAAGGACCACGTTTCATGAATTTTCAAACTGGATTCGAGAAGATTAAATAATCATCAAGTACATGCAAATCACCCAATCGCCTTATACAATCAACCAATGAA
>APFE030799721.1:0-10819 GCA_000404065.3 Pinus taeda
GGCAATCCTACAAGAAACTCTGATAAACCTACAGGAAACTCAAAAATTAGATAAGCAAGGGAGTATGCAGCAAAAACCAAAGAAGGAGATCCAGAGTTAAGGGAACCTAGTCCTCAACCTAACCTTGACTCCTACTATAGATTTATTGAATGGGGTAGGGTCATTCCACAAAAATTTGCCATCCCATTATTCTTTGAGCTTGAGAAAGAAAGAGAAAGAACACATAGATGGATGCATATTTCTAAGTCCAAGGGAGTGGAGGACATAGGTCACATGGACGAAAAGCTCAAAGAGATGGGTAGAGAACTAAGTAGCCTGAGGGACAGAGAGGCCATAATGAAAACTCAGTTGGAGGAAGAAAATGCATGGTTGAAAGGACAGATGTAATAAAAAGAGAATCAATTGGCAACCATGGCCAGTCTATCTTTAGAGGCAATCCAGTGCAGGATGCCAAATAATTCCTATGCATTATACCTTAAGGAACAGTGGTTGTAATTCCAAATCAAGACCCTAGCACAAAGAGGCACTTTGCCATTCTATGATTATAGATAGTTCATTTATCCTTGTCATCAAAGCACATTGGAGGATAGGGCTAAGATGTCTAAGTTCTACTTGCATAACATGGCCTTGACAAATCTGAATGTATGGGACCCTAATGCAAAACTAGGGGATTTACGGTTGATGGATTTGGCATCATGGATGAACCATGAGGAAGCAAGGGCTGTAGAAATGAAGAAGATGTTGGCAAGGGAACAAACAGATCCTTTCATGATAAGAGTTGATTAGTCAAATGCAATAGCTGTCATCAGCACACATAATTTAATTGCAAATTATCCTCAACTTGCACCTAAGTATCTTGCTACCCAAGAGCAAGCAATTACACATTTTGAGGATATGGTTAGGCTGTTAGGGGATGAAAACATGCAAGCTTGCAAAAGGAGATGGAATACTTTGCCATACAATTTGAAAATCAGAGAGTACCATTCTCCTCAAAGAATGAGAGAAGCACTGAACAAGACACCCATGTATAAGCAAACAATTCAAAGGCTCAAAGTCAATTGGATTGGCTTGAGACTCAGTCCACCACTGCTATTTGGGATGTTAGAAGGAAGGAAGGAAGAGGAAGAAAGAAATCAGTGGGAGGAGATAGAAAGGAAGGCAGGATTCTATGCACAAGAAGAGGAAACCATAGCAGAAGCATAGGATGTCAGGGAGGCCACTAGGGCTATGAAAGATATGGATATTGATTAAGTTGCTCAGAGGATGAGCAACACTTTCAGTAGGGGGGTGATGATGAGCCTCGTCATTAGGTAACTATATAGACCTTAATTCACCTCCTAGGTTAGTCAAATCAACTCCTCTCACAATTTATTACATGTTTTGATTATATTTTGTTTAATGAGATGAGTCAAAGTGGGATATTATGCCTAGTGGACTAATGTGCATTTAATGCGGGTTTGGGAGAGAAAATTAGGGAATTTTGGCAAGATTAAAGGCTGGAACTTGAATGGGACAAGGAAGAGAGATTGTAGGAGGTAAATCCTCCTCATTTACTCCTCCCTCATTCAAATATTCCTCAATCAATCACATTATCTCGAAGTACAAGAAGCCAAGTCATGAAGATCAAAAGGCAGCCGAGCAAGTGACAGTCAAAGAGTTAGTTTATATCTATTTTGGGAACCGAGCCTCCCTAGATTTAAGGAAGTTGTTGGGCACTTCAGTTGTATAAATAAAAAGGCCTAGAGCCTCATTAAGATTCAAATTTTTTCTATAAAAACTCTAGTTGTTTTTTAGCTCCAGACTTGTGGAAGACATTGCTATGTAATTTTCTATTTTGATATTAGAATGAGCATCTTATTGATCCAGCATTGAGTTAACTCAGAGGGATTAAGCTCTTGGGTTAGGGCCCAACCCTAGCAACAAAGGCCCCTCTTCTTGTATATGTATGCTTAGATTGATTTCATAGATTCATGGTTAAATTGTCCTTATAAGAATTTCATTGCAAGTAGTGTAGATTTGATGAGTTTGTTTATTAGTTTGATTCCATTTGTGCTTTACTTCAGCAGTAGTTTAGAAGAGATAAACTACATGTTAACTTAGCATTCTTTCTGAAGCATATTCATTAACAGTTAGTTAGAAAATGGTGTGATTTTAGCATTGGATTTCGGTATTTTTCCTTATTGTAGTAGACAAGCTTTCTTTTAGAGTAGATTTCTCTATACCTCATCAGTAACAAGCTTCTTCTAAATCCATAAAACTCTAGCTTGAAAAACCCTACTGGTCTCTCGCTAATTGAACAGTGACAAAAGGGTAGAACTGAACCAGATTTAAGCAGGAACGCAACAAATTACAGAGATAACCATAAACACAAAGATGCAGCGGAAATAATACTTCATTTCATTAATGTAAAATATTGAAATATGCTTACAAACAAAAATGGAAATAAACCAGCTAGGGCGATGGTAGTTTATCTCTGAGAAGAGATGTGGTGGCTACATGCCTCTGAAATCAGTTACGATGAGGCTCGAAGGCCTATTTATTGTTGAGAAACAATGTAAAACCCTAAACATCCAAAAACCTAACCCTAGAAGATGAAAAGCCAAATTGTGGGCCCCGTTTGGGTAAATTGGTACATCAACTTCCCGAGGTCGTAACTTTGGCATACGATCTCCGTTTACGAGTACAATATCTCATTAGAAAGATCTATCCGTGCACTACAAATTTGGGAAGAGAAACATGGGTCCATGAATCCATGTTGCTCCCAGATTTCCAAAAAAAAATCATTTTGGGCCTCAAAATAGCTCTGAAAGTTCAGGACCTGAAAACTACTAAAAATAGTAAATTGTGCTACAATTAAGGAAACTGAAAAACTGAAAGAGACAGTTATGGGGGTCCAAATGGGATAGGTGGGTGGCCACCAACATCCACCTGGATCATTCCTCCCCCCTTAGGAAGCAATGGTCCCCATTCCTTTAAGTTCCTCCATCTGCTGAACTTGGTCCCTGGTGAGTTGTTTTGCAATCTCTGATGTGTCCAATAATGGTGGGAAGCATGGTCAAGGGTGTTCCACGTTGAACGCTTGGTGCAAGCAAAGGAATGGAGGAATGCTATGCTTCGAAGCATTGTTTCCCATAGCCTTGGTAATGCTCTAAGGACCATGTCGGAGTGGTCGGAGCTTTTGATGGGCTTTTGTAAGGCGTTCTTTCTATAGATGCAACTAGACTTTGTTGCCCACCTAAATCTTTTGTGGTACCCCTATGGGTAAGGAGAATTTGTTCATGTGTTCTTTCATGACCGTATCCCTCTGTTGTGGCTATTGCATGGAGGAACCATTCACAAGGGTCATTGATGTGGTGACGATCTTCCCCTTACTTTGGGAGTGAACCAAACAGAAAATGAAATTCCTAGTCTGGGAGACGATCTTGTTGCATTTCTTAGCAGAGATCAAAGAGGTGGCGGTAGGTGGTGCTACCTCTAGTATCTTGTATAATTAATTACACAAGGAAATAATAACATCATGAGGTCTAGACTCATACATAGCATGTCGCCTCCACAAGTATGGTTGGCCTAATAATACACAACAAATATCCAGAGGTGCAACATCACACAATACATCGTCTGTGAAGGGCTTGATGCTGGAGGGAAGGCGGCACTGCTGGCGAACTCAAAGATCTCGTCTCTCGTTAAGCCACCCGATATTGTACGGCTACGGGTGTGGTGTAGTCAGTAAGCCCAACCGCTTCACAACCTCTACTGAAATGAGGTTCTTTTGGCTCCCACTGTCAACAATGAATTGCAGCGGCAAACCCTTCACCCACATTTGAGTGGAAAAGTCACTCCCCCTCCTCTGGATCTTCAGGCTCATTTTTCGGGATTTGGGCGGTTGCAACAGCGGTGCTGGGCTCTGCATCAATGGTCTGTTTCCTTTGCCATTCCTCTTGTCAGGTTCTAACTCATGGTCAAAACATGTATCAGATTCTGAAGCCTTCAACTCAGCCACCAGTGACTACTTGATCCGACACTCACTTGTGTTGTGAGTGGGGCCCTTATGGAACTCACACCACTTTCCTGTGTCCTTCTTTGACTTCGTGGTGATTTTCTTTTCTTGTGGCTTTGATAGGATATCTTGGGTCACCCCGCCTTGGCTTTGTCCTTTGGTCTTCAGATTCGTAGATCCAAAGTATCGCTTCTTCTGTTTTAACTTCTTCTCGATTTTGACAGCATATCGGTACGTCGTGCCAAGCAAGGAGATGTTCAAGAACTCCATCTCTTCCTGGATGTGTCTGTGTAGGCAGTTGTGGTATTTGAGTACTAAATGTAGCTTAGAGTCCTTGATACCCAAATGTGTGCGAAGGGTATTAAAAATGTTTGTGAACTCCAGCACATCTTGGTCCCTTCCCTGCCGCAGCGTGGTCCACTTTATGTATTTGTCCTCATAACTTTTGACAGGGTAGTATTGCTCCTTGACAGCATCCTAGAATGAATTCCAAGTGGGTGCTGCTGAAAATAGTGAGCTCGTGCTTTCATCCTTCTGCTCGCAGTAGGTTTCCCACCTATCCTTGATGTGGGGGCCTACTTTAAGAAGAGCGAAAATAATCTTTTCCCGACTGGAGAAATCATGAACAGAAAAATACCCATCTAGCAGATTTAACCATTTATCTATAGCATCTACATCTATTTGACCCTCAAAGATGGGGATTTCAAAATTAACTTGTACCTTAAAGGGTGTGGTGTTTCCATAGTAGTTGTTGGAAGTCGATGTGTCGCCTCTGGGTAGCCGTTGAAGGATCTGGGAAAAGTTGTCCATCATCGCGTTCCTCTATCGCTCGAGGGCTTATTCGAGCAAGATTTTGATAGGATCTCCTGCCCCCTCATCTTTCTTCTCACCCATCATGGTAGGCCGTCGGGATTTGCAAGGTTGGTCTTGCAAAGGTTCGACCAGTTCAAGCCCTAACTCCTTATATCTCGACCTTGTTGGGGACATGCAAAGAAAAACAGAGAAAAAGCAGACCCCTCTGATACCACTAATTCGAATTTAAGCAAAAATGCAACAAATTACAGAGATAACCATAAACACAAAGATGCAGTGGAAATAATACTTCATTTCATTAATGTAAAATACTAAAATATGCTTACAAACATAAATGGAAATAAACCAACTAGGACGATGGTAGCTTACCTCTAAGAAGAGATGTGGTGGCTACATGCCTCTAAACTCAGTTACAATGAGGCTCAAAGGCCTATTTATTGTTGAGAAATAATGGAAAACCCTTAACATCCAAAAACATAACCCTAGAAGATGAAATGCCAAACTATGGGCCCCACTTGGGTAAATTGGTGCATCAACTTCCCGGGGTTGTAAATTTGGCATACAATCTTCATTTAACACATACAATATCTCGTTAGAAAGATCTATCTGAGCACTAAAACTTTGGGGAGAGCAACATGGGTTGATGTACCTTGAATCCATGTGGCTCCCATATTTCCCAAACAAACGTTGTTTAGGGCCTCAAAACAGCTCTGGAAGTTCAGGACCCGAAAAAATACTAAAAATAGTAAATTGTGCTACAATTAAGGAAACTGAAAAAATGAAAGAGACAATTGTGGGGGTCCAAATGGGATAGGTGGGTGGCCACCAACATCCACCTGGATCATTCCTCCCCCATTAGGAAGCAATGGTCCCCATTGCGTTGAGTTCCTCCATCTGCTGAACTTGGTCCCAGGTGAGTTGTTTTGCAATCTCTGATGTGTCAAGTAATGGTGGGACGCATGGTCGAGGACGTTCCACATTGAACACTAGGTGCAAGTGAAGGAATGGAGGAATGTTGTGCTCTAAAGCATTGTTTCCCATAGCCTTGGTAATGTTGTAAGGACCATGTCGAAGTGGTCAGAGCTTCTGATGGGCTCTTGTAAGGCGTTCTTTCTGTAGATGCAACTAGACTTTGTTGCCCACCTGAAGCTTGTGTGGTACCCCTGTGGGTGAGGAGAAGTTGTTCCTGTGTTCTTTCTTGTATGAAAAATGTTTGTGAACTCTGGCACATCTTGGTCCCTTCCCTACCACAAGCGTGGTCCATTTTATGTATTTGTCCTCATAGCTTTTGACAAGGTAGTACTGCTCCTTGATGGCATCCCATAATGGCTTCCAAGTGGGTGCGACTAAAAATAGATAGCCTGTGCTTTGATCCTTCTGCTCGCAGTAGGTTTCCCACCATTCCTGGATGTGGGGGGCTGCTTTGAGAAGAGCGAAAATAATCTTTTCCCGACTGGAGAAATTATGAATAGAAAAATACCCATCTAGAAGATTTAACCATTTATCTAAGGCATTTACGTCTATTTGACCTTCGAAGATGGGGATTTCAAAATTAACTTGTACCTTAAAGCGTGTGGCATTTCCAGAGTAGCTATTGGAATCCGATGCATCACCTCTGGGTAGTTGCTGAAGGATCTATGCAAAGTTGTCCATCATCGCGTTCCTTTGTTTCTTTGAGCAAGATTTTTCTAGGATCTCCTGCCCCCTCATCTTTCTTCTCATCTGTCATGGGATGTCTTTGGGATTTGTGAGGCTGGTCATGCAAAGGTTCGACCAGTTCAAGCCCTAATTCCTTATATCCCGACCTCATTGGGGACATGCAAAGAAAAATAGAGAAAAAGCAGACCCCTCTGATGCCACTGATCCGTATTTAAGCAAGAACACAAAAAATTATAGAGATAACCATAAACACAGAGATGCAGTAGAAATAATACTTCATTTCATTAATGTAAAACACTGAAATATGCTTACAAATAGAAATGGAAATAAACTAGCTAGGGTGATGGTAGCTTATCTCTGAGAAGAGATGTGGTAGCTACATGCCTCTGAACTCAGTTACAATGAGGCTTGAAGGCCTATTTTTTTTTTAGAAACAATGGAAAACCCTAAACATCCAAAATCATAACCCTAGAAGATGAAACGCCAAACTGTGGGCCTTGTTTGGGTAAATTGGTACACCAACTTCCCGGTGTCGTAACTTTGGCATACAATCTCTGTTTGATGCGTACAATATCTAGAAAGATCTATCCAAGCGCTACAACTCATGGACCCATGTTGCTCTCATATTTCCCAAAAAACGTTATTTAGGGCCTCAAAATGGCTCTGGAAGTTCAAGACCCGAAAAACTGCTAAGAATAGTAAATTGTGCTACAATTAAGGAAACTGAAAAACTGAAAGAGACAGTTTTGGGGGACCAAATGGGATAGGTGGCTGGACACCAACATCCACCTCGATCAAGAACCATCACTTTTTCTTGTGTATATAGCATTGTCACCTCCAAGTTTGTACGAACCTCAGGTTGATAAAGTAAAGTTCGTAGCTCCAGGAGTTGCAGCATTCTTGCTTCAATACCGGTGCTCATCACTAGGGCTCCTATAAAGTAGGAAACACTCTACGTGACTCAAGTTAGACCCTCAACTCTAATTAGCTGAACCAACTAAGTCAAATTAATTTAGTGAGCTAACATAAGTTTTCATGTGATGTGGAATTACAATTTTATTCCTAATTTAATTCAAGGACAAAATTAGATTAGGATTTTCTTGTTGCATTTTTCAACATTTCTTGTTGCTATTCTAAACATGGAGAACCAGCAGAAACACACTTTATATCATGTATCTTAATAGCTAAGTCGAACTCATACATCGAGCATTAGGCAGATATTTGTACCATGTCATGGTAGTTACAGCAGTCTAACTACCTAACCAGACACTTAACTAATATGACTTAAAAATTGTCTTTACATTATCTTCATTATCCAACTCGACTAGGCTAGTTGACCCCTCCAACATCTCCCTTTCCCTCAAATCCTTCTTCATCCCAAAGAAGGGGAGATTTGGTGTGAAACAAAAATGAAAATATTGACTTATACATTTATTTCTAGCTTTGTAAGAGCTAAAAAATTTACAAAAAATTTAATACAAAGTACATAGAAAAATAAACTAAGACATAGTTTATGTTGCTTCTTCGACAAGTGCATCTAAGGGTTCAGTGGAATTTGGATGAACTGGTTCTACAGATTGGTGTGTTGCTTGATCCACTTCAACTTCATGCAATTGTTGTTTTAAAGTTTGAGCGTATGTCGAAATACTTGGTGCAAAGAATTGGTGGATAGGCCGTGGAGGATTTGGTGATGAAAAATGCACTAGCGGCGGCAGAATCATGTTTGGAAAAGTCTTCTGATAAATAATTGGTGCATAATTTTTCAAGCATTCAACAAATATAGACCATTCTCGAACTCCTAACCTTGCCCAAGCACTCGCTTCCATGAGATCGTCTCATAGTTGGATTCTTTCTTCCAACAAAGTTTCTTCTGACTATTTTTGGACGAAAGGCTTGATTTGCTCAATATATTGAACTTGATTGAGTATTCCTTGTAGGAATTCAAAAGCATTAGATGCTTCAAGCTATTATTTTTTCCCTTCTTTGATCCATTGACACTCTTATTGCATTTGTTGAGCCTAAATATTCCTTTCCTATTTTATATGATTGTTCGGTGCCTGACTAGATCTTTCATCTATTTTTTTCTTACTACCAAGTCAAGAATAATTATTTCCTATGTTCGAATACAAATATGAGTCGATAAAGTTAAGAGTAGTTGTAAAGTGGCTCCTTGGTCGAGTGTCTACTCTAGTAGCTACTTGGATGTTATAAACTCTTGATCAGTTATCTAAAGTATTTCTACAAATTTCTCATTTCTAGCCACCGTTGGTTTATTTTGTAGTTTTTCTATCTGTGTAGTAAGGTTCTAAAGTTTCTCAAACAATTGATATACCAACTATTGCAAGGTGTCAAGATGATCATCAGCTTGGAATGGAATATTGATATTAGCTTTTTTTGCTTCCTAGCATTGACATTCTAGCAAAAAGTCCCTTTATTGTTCCTCTTTTATTGTGCTACAATTAAGGAAACTAAAAAACTGAAAGAGACAGTTATGTGGGTCCAAATGGGATATATGGTTGGCCACCAACATCCACCTCGATCAAGAACCATCACTTTTACTTGTGTATACAGCACTGTCATCTCCAATTTTATACGAACCTCGGGTTGATAAAGTAAAGTTGGTAGCCCCAGGAGTTGCAGCATTCTTGCTGCAATACCAGTGCTCATCACCAGGGCTCCTATAAAGTAGGAGACACTCTACATGACTCAAGTTAGACCCTCAACTCTAGTTAACTAATCCAACTAAGTCAAATTCATTTAGTTAAATAATATAAGTTTTCATTTGATGTGGAATTACAATTTTATTCCTAATTTAATTCAAGGACAAAATCAAATTAGGATTTTCTTTTTGCATTTTTCAACATTTCTTGTTGTTATCTCAACATGGAGAACCAGCAGAAGCACACTTTATATCATGTCTCTTAATAGCTAAGTTGAACTGATACATCGAATCATAGACAGATATTTATACCATGTCAGGATAGTTGCAGCAGTCTAACTACTTGAGACACTTAACTAATATGACTTAACAATCGTCTTTAAATTATCCTCATTGTCCAACTCGACTAGGCTAGTTGACCCCTCCAACATCTCCCTTTCCCTCAAATCCTTCTTCATCCCAAAGAAGGGGAGATTTGGAGTGAAACAAAAATGAAAAATTTGACTTATACATTCATTTCTAGCTTTGTAAGAGCTAAAAAATTTACAAAAAAATTAATACAAAGTACATAGAAAAATAAACTAAGACATAGTTTATGTTGCTTCTTCAACAAGTGCATCTAAGGGTTCGGTCAAATTTGGCTGCACTGGTTCTACAGATTGGTGTGTTTCTTGATCCATTTCAACTTCATGCAATTGTTGTTTTAAACTTTGAGCAATGTCAAAATACTTGATGCAAATAATTGGTGGGTATCTCATGGTGGATTTGGTGACGAAGAATGCACTGGCAGCGGCAGAATCATGTTTGGAAAAGTATTTTGATAAATAATTGGTGTAGATATTTTCAAATATTCATCAAATATAGACCATTATCGAACTCCTAACCTTGCTCGAGCACTTGCTTCCATGAGATCATATAATAGTTGGATTCTTTCTTCCAACAAAGTTTCTTCTGACTTTTTTTTGACGAAAGGCTTGAGTTGCTCGATATATTGAACCCGATTGAGTATTCCTTGTAGGAACTCAAAAGCATTAGATGCTTCAAGCTATGATTTTTTCCATTCTTTGATCCATTGAAACTTCTACTGCGTTAGCTGAGCCTAAAGATTCCTTTCCTATGATATATGATTGTCCAGTTCCTGAATAGATCTTTCATCTATTTTTTTTCTTACTGCCAAGTCAAGGATAATTATTTCCTATGTTTGAATACACCTGTGAGTCGATAAAGTTAAGAGCAGTCGTTGAAGTGGCTCCTTGGTCGAGTATCTACTCTAGTAGCTACTTGGATGCTAGAAACTCTTAATCAGTTATCTAAAGTATTTATACAAATTTCTCATTTCTAGCCACCATTGGTTTATTTTGTAGTTTTTCTATCTGTGCAGTAAGGTTCTAAATTTTCTCAAACAATTGATATACCAACTATTGCAAGGTGTCGAGATGATCAACAGCTTGGAATGGAATATTAATATTAGCTTTTTCTGCTTCCTAGCGTTGACATTGTTAGGCCCCTATACTACTAGTGTCACCCCTTATTTTATTAGTACAAACCACTTATTATATTGATGTACCCATGTAGTGCCCATATTGTTACTATTGTGCCCCATAGAAGCCCACTATTATTATTATTGTGCCCTTACATTATTATTGTTATGTCGGCTCTGGTTATGTTATGACCCCTTAGACTCCTATATA